>BRZM01000079.1:5899095-5944450 GCA_033238685.1 Lates japonicus | reverse complement strand
ATAGTGGTGGTAAATCCAAAGCATGTAGTCACAACCACAGCTGATAACCAGTAGCTGATGCCCAGAGGGCTGCCCTGCCACCCTCTGCCTGTGTGACTCAGCACAGGACATGTGGACTACCAAGCACAGCTCCTTCATCAGCAGCACAAATGCACAGTAACACTCACTCACACTGACCTCACCAATGAACAATAAGGGTGGCTGGCAAAAAGCTATGGAAGGCTCCATCTGTTTCTCTCCCTTCACACACACTACCCACACACACTAACAATGAATTCCTCTGGTTCCAGTCTAAAAATACACCCGAGCGCAGTCATAAATCATTGAAACAAAAAAAACACATAACCTGCACGTGTGAGTGTGTGTGTGACATGCACAGTGCGAAGTCTGATTATGTGACCACAATGTAGGGCAAACATATCAGTAACCTATCTATTTATACATCTATGATCAGAGCCCAGAAGGTGTGAGCAGCACACATTGGACTCACAGGAACAGTCTTTTGTGACTGTGACATCAGAACACATTTATGGTGAGAATAACCAATCCTCATGTGCAATCCCTGTGTGTCTGTCACACATGTGATTCCCGTACTTCCTATCTTCTGCAGGAGCCTACAGACTCCCAGCTGTCCCCATGTCCCACTTCCCTCATTTGACCCACATGACTGTTCAGTGCACCATATACAAACCTGAATCCAGGCATCTAATGCTCACAAATACCCCAGCAAAAGCTCACCAATTTAAGCAGGAGAAGTGCTGAAAAGCAGAACAGTGTATGAGGATATTTCAACAGAGCACAGTAGAGTAAGAGATACTTCAGTTTGTCATTTTTGCGATTTTGCACTTATTTCCATGCAAGTTAATTAACAGTGAAGCTCCAACACAAGCTGACACAGGAATTCATCATTATCAAAGGCACTGCAGCTTTTGCAGCCACAGACACAGATTGAGAAATTAGATTAGTTAAGTCCAAATATCAATTGTACTGCATGTATTTATAGTTTCAACTATTTAGGTGCAATATGCAGTAACACTGTAATGAATGGATCCCACTCCTGCTCTGAGGCCAGTTCCTCAGTCAAGAGCTATGGCAGGAGTATCCCTGATACATAACATGTACATGTTTTAGTGAGGAATGCTTTGTCACAGTGAAATGTCACACTGACCCTGTCATATTGTAGGAGCCTCAGGTCAGCTGAGTAGTAGGCGTATGTGAGGAGGAGGAAAGATGTGCCTGTGTGTATTATAGCTGGCAGCTGCCTGAGTTGATAATAATTAAATAGACAACTGGCTACTGGTCAACACTGAGTGTGCAGAGGAAATGTAGGGCAGGATTTGGCTTGTGCATGCATGTGAGCATGAGTGTTTGAGTACACATACGGCAGCACTCTGGCTGTCAGACTGTAGGGTAGTGGGACACTATGTGAAATTTGGAGTGGAAATCAGATTGGCTCTTATCATCCATGAGCCACAGGGAGGAATGTCCCAGGCCCCATGCAGAGGAGCATACATTCAATTATTTCCTGGCAGTAGTTGGCCAGTACAGCGAGTTATTCCCTCATCTAGACTGCACCCTGGCCCCTCTCACTGCACCAGAACAACTAAAATAGTTCTGCATATGCTGGCAATAATTTCTCCTGGCCTTGCAATAGTCTTGATTTCTGTCACAATAGTCTTAGGCTCTTCTGCAATAGTATGCATTTCTTCACAATAGCTGTACATTTTCTCACAACAGACATAGCAGTTCATATTATACCTATCAGCTTGAGATATGAGAGAGACACCACTTAAAGACAACATTATATAGAACCAATTCAGGTAAATTCATTCACAGTTGTTGGGCACTTGATTTTAAAGCACCATAAAAACTAACATTGGTCTACAGGCTTAGTGCAAGGCAACTCAAAAACATTTTTTTTCCTGCCCATGTCTGGACTTTGGTTCTCTGCCATTTGAGGCCGTCTGTATATCCCAGGCTCCTACAGAAACTGCCATCACATACTACTATATAGTTACGCTGAAATAGTTCCCAGCACCTGTGCCAACACCGTACCATAAGCTCATCTCTTGACTCACCTGGCAAACAGACTGTTGTATGGCCTCCTCCTCATTCTTTGTTCTGTTTTTGTCTTTTCTCTAAGGTTTTCAATCACTTTACAGAATTTTTTTCTTGCTATACTCATACATACATGCATGTGTATGTGTGAGAGACTAAGAGAGAGAGTGGCAGGCTGTGAATGCTCACATATTGAAGGAGTCAAAATAGACTGGATATCTGGACCAAAATCAATACATTATATGCCGCCTAATCCAGAAGGCCACAGCTGCTCAACAGACATTTACGTATCCATTGCAGAAGGAAGAGTGAAGGGAGAGGGTGCACAGTGTGATGCACTTGATCAGTATGATATATGACACAAAAGGGAATATTTATAACTTCAAATCACTAAGACCCACCTGTTGTGTGAAAAGGAACAGCTCTTACTTTCTCTATCTCTGCCTCTTCTACTGTTTTTATCATGGCCACGCTCTCTGGATCTGTCTCTGTCTTTGTCACACTTTTCCTGCCATATGCACAATTCCCAGGCCTTGGCAGCGTTAATCACTCTAGAGCTGGAGGCCATACTCCCTGGGATTAAAGATGATACACCTAAGAGGAAGAACAGAACCATGCCAGACACATTACTAAAGAGGAACATATACAGTAGCAGCTGGCAACTACATCAGTTTTACTTATTCTGAGTATAAACTAAGCACTCACAAAGTCAGTGTGTTCAAACCAGCACCTGTCTCTACTTAATATCATTGTTTTCTCCAAAAAGATGCTTATATATGATTATTGAAACATCCAAGGGCAGTATGTCATCTGTAACATTCTGTCAAAGGGCATATTCAGAACATGCACACACTTGAGGTTCAAACAGAATATACAAGGAAGGTACAAAACGTGTTTTATATTGAGAGTAAAATAAATATGCACAAAACTGTGCTGAGAGCAATCAAAGGAAACTTTCTGGGGGCTATAATGTACATTGATAAAAGACACAGATTGCTAAGGCCAAATCACATATTCTATTTGTCCTTAGTTTTCCAATACCCTGAAGAGTTGAGAAAGAAATAGTTGATAAGAAAGAGACATTTTTACCTGATGAACATGTATATGAAGTTGAGGGATCATCAAACTCTTTAGCGTGTCCACTGAGAGGGAAAAGTAAAGAATTATGATGTGAATACACTGTAGGCTCATGCATAAAATTATCCACTCTGTTAATTATCTATTCCTGGCAGTTACAGATTGAAGTTACAGATGAATCAATGAATAAAAAAAACAAGTGGACTAGTCTACAACATGATCAAAGCACTTTTCCAAATGCACAGCTGTGTTTTCCAAGTGTTTGAAGTGACTGGCTCATTGTCAAGGCGCAGCATGGGCTCACAAACCCATGAGGAATGGATGGAGGGCATATTACTGATACTATCTGGATCTTCTACCCATCCACGTGGCCTGGACCCACACCCGCTTCAAGTTGAAAACTTCCGAGTGAGCTGAAGGTGGACTCGGTGTGTGTGAAACTCATCCAATGAAACTGCTTCCCACCAGATGTGAGTCCAAACACACTACGCCATAAATCCTGTAGTAACCAGGTCCATCACTCCCTGTGTTACCTCAGCACTGGCCTGGCCAGTTTTCTCTCTCTAATTTTTATTTTGGTGTAACACAGACACAGAGCTGGAGAGAGGCATGTTTGTGAATGGAGACAGAATGAGTGAATGGAAGAGTGAGTCTGGGTGAATGAGCATGTTCCTGCTGGCAAAGCCTTAACAGAGGGGTAATAATTGTTATGGTTCATCACAGCATTCTGCGCTACTCAGAGCTCACACCTTGTGGTCTCTGTGCTGCACCAGAGGAAAATGCATAAGTTCTATGCAAAAGCATAAATCTGTGATGCAAAATCAGGGGTAGGTGATATGGCAAGCTGATTGATTTTTCTAGACATTATAAAGACCAAATACATCGAATCACATAACTGGAGGAGAGTTATTAAAATCAGCTCGAGCTGAACTTTAATATGCTTCTGGTTTGCCATTGTTTCTAACTTTGTGCCTCAATGTTAGACTGTAGTGAATTTCTGTTGTGGTATTGGACCACAGACTAATTTCCATTGTGCAAGGAGTACAATGGAAATAAGTCTTAGACTTTGTTGTGTTACATTTGACATTTAACAGATGTAAACAGGAGTGCTCTCTCTCTTTCTCTCATTGTGTAAACTAAACTAAACTAAACTAAACTAAACTAAAATAAACTAAACTAAAATAAACTACACTCAAATTCCTTATTCCCCTACTTTTGTCTGCAAAACATTCCTGACTTTGAGGGTAGAAGCAGCCTTCCATTAGCTGCTTCTCTATCAGGATGAGGTCACTTTCCAATAGTTGCATAATAGCTGTTCCAACTCCAGATATGTGTCTGGAGCTCTTCACCCAACCAGTGTAAAACTAATCCACCAAAAAAGTGATTTGTGACATATTTTTAATCTCAATAGAGTCCCTTCTAAAAAAACACACCATTGCTAGTGATTATCATTTAACACTCCCTGTGTCAATGACACAGTAAAAGTCATATCAAATTCTTTTCATTGGGAGCTGTTTTCTAACCTGCAGGCACAGTAATTTGGGGACTTGATTAAACAGTATGCAAACATCTAGTGATTCATCAGTGCTCCTCATAGTGATGACTGTGCTCCATTTTTTTTCTCAACTAATAAATACATATAGACTGAATGTGAGAATGTGGTGACTGAAAACCATGAATGTTAAGTTACAGCACAATAATCTCCCTTTAAAGGTATATGATTGGGACATTTGCATTGGGACTTGTACTAAATACTAAAAATGGATGTTGGTAGCCTTATGGGCCCTTGGCCCTCCACCCAGCATGAGAAGCCAGGGCAGCAACAGTGAGGCAGGGACTATCTGTGTGGACATTGCACATGTGTGTGTGTTAGAGAAGTTAAAAAGGAAATGATTCATAAAGCGTACGGGAGATGGCTGGCAGAGTTCATAGGAACAGTAAGTCCCTGAAGGATGTGAGGATTTGGCAGATGGACTGAGATGTGAGAAAAACCATCTTTTAGGACAGAGTACAGAGTGAATTCAGGCACACGTAGACACAGCAAATTAGGAGAAAGGGAAAGAGCAGGATTGAGAAAAGAGAAAAAAGATGAAGGGGCAGGAAGTTAGAGAGACAGACAAACAGAGAGATGGATTGAGACAGGCTGGATACAGACTACATCCAAGGGAAACAAGCTCAGCTGCAAACAAAACTGGAGTGGAGCTACAGTCAGGGCTAAGTAAGAAAATGCAGGCGAGCCTAGGGTACAACGTGGCCCACTTGTGATCTAAGTGGTGTAAATTAGAGCTGAAATGTGGGAGTTAGCAGACAGGTTGTGACATAGATCGGGGGAGGGGAGTAGGAGATGCCTTGGATACTGATAAACAGGAGACTGGAGGCACAAACAAGGTTGCTGTCTTGCTTTCTACCTTATTTGGCCATTGGTTCAGTTGCAAGATCAGCAACAGAGAACACTGTGCAGTGATAAAACTGATCCAGCTCAGAAAGAAAAGCAGTAATACCTGAAAACTTATACACAGGATGTCTTTGATGTCAAATGAAAGAGCCACCAAGTCTGCCTCAGAAATTAGGCAACTGCTTCCAACAGCAATTAGTTTGTTTTAAATTTTCAGCACTAATGCATCTTTTTATTAATGATCTCTATTCCAATTTCTGACAAATGTTTTTCTTCTTTTCTCTCCACATTTCTGCTGAATTTGTTTCTTACTTGTGCCTGCACCTGTGTCAAGCCTCCCTGAAAAAACAAGATAGGTGTACTGTTTTCCTGACACAGTCTCTATCCCACCTGCAGTTTCTCCTGCTCCTACATCTCAGCCTCTACATACAGAGTTCTGTGGTACCACATGCAGAATGACAAAATCAGTGGCTCACCTGTCCAAAGTTGCAATGGCGGTGGAGAGAGAAGGGGGTTCTGGTTGGTAAAGGGAAGCTGAATAAACAGAAAGAAAAGGCCGATACTATCGAGTCAGATTCTTGACAGTGACCAGGTTTACATGATTTCATACACAAATATCCAAGGATTTTAAATTTACATCCACCCTGAAAAAGTAAACCTTTTGAAAGAGCCGAGGTAACCACCTAATGCTCCTCAAAAGGAGACTATTAATCAAGATAGATTTGTGCAAATCAATCAATACTTAAAAGATGTGATTCTAAAAAAAGGTCAAACAGAAAGAGAAATGGCTAAATCTATTCTTCTTTATTGCAATTAATTGCAATAGCCAGACAACTACTCTGTAACCTCCATCCTCTGTGAGGTTTGCTATTGGATTGACTGCTGTGTTTGACATGGCTAGATACTCCACCTTGACTTAGTGGGGTAAAACTCATTGTCTGTGATGGACATGGTCTGAGCAGACCCCCTTTGTAAATTTGATGGTACTACAATGAAAATACAATCAAGCAATAATATAGAATATATTTCCCTACTGTGATATATTATTTTCCTGCATAAGATATTTTTTTCTTTCCCTTGTTTTTTCTCCACAGTCTGGGATGTCTTAATTCTCTATGCACAACAGTCCTTTTCACTGCCAACTCCAGTGTTAGCCTGGGGAGGTCGTAGACACACATTGGCAACACACAACATCATTGTGGTTTTATCAAACATCTTTTACTTGGTCTTTGCTTAAGGAATAAATTAAGAACAGTCTGAGCAAAAATATAGTTGAGGTGTTAGTACAGCACTTAACAGTGTTAAATAATCATTTATTTTGGAATATTCTTCTTCATATGCATAAAGTCACTTAGTAATGTGTGCTTAAATTATTTGTGGTGTGATTGTGCATGGAAATCCATGTAACATGACCACTGTAGCAACATGGCACAGGTTTTGAAAACCAAGAACACATTTAACACCTATGTTACATATTCCTCAATGCAAAAGTGTGAAATCAGATAAAATATTCACTAACAGTGAGATTTCAATAAGTTGCCTATCTCTTAACTTTGTGAGTACCTAAAAAATCCCCAATTACATGTGTTCAGGAATGATACCCATTAGGGTAAAACATAGTTAACTTGAAATGCAACAGATACAAGCCAATACAGAGTTTAGGGCAAAAGTCAGGCAAATCTTGTCTAACTCAGAACAAATATTTCAGTTGGATAGATAGAAAATATTACAAAGGCACATTAAATGTGGGAATAACAATGTGTTACCATTAATATGTGGAACAAATAACAGGAACACAACAAGGCAAAAATTCAAAAACATCACCCATTACCAAAAAATAACCTAGTAATTGATTGTACTGCCCCTCTTAGGTAGATATATTAGATTAGCCTCAAAATGTCAGAGCAATAAAATGTAGCAAGTCCCCACTTGCCTTTTCCTCCATCAATAAAACAGAAAGAGTCAAACACTTGGGTGCACAGTTAATGGTCCCACTTGTTATAATGCTCTCTCACATTTTACGTGACCAAGCAACACAATCAGTTCTAAGTTCTCTCACACAAGTACACACACACACACACACAAATTCCTTTGAGGAGTCAAGGCACAAACACACATTCACATCTGGATACCATCCCCTTCTTTTTTCCATAAAGACCCCTAACAAGAGAGTGGCTCAGAGCAGTTTTCAACAACATAAAGATCACAAAAAAATGGCTGAAACAGGAGGAAGAATAATAAGAGCTGCTGGAAGTTCAAACTTGAGTATGAAAAAAGAGCACAGAGCTTCCCTGCTTTGTAAGTGAAATGTAGAACATCTTCCTTCCTTTTCAAATACAGGTCCCACAGAGTTGAGAGGGCCTGAACTGCTCACTATGGAGGACTGACCCAGCAAGGTCTTTGATACCTCAGACACCTGGACACCCAAGGGAAGACATACACATAAACTACCAACAGTCTCAGAGAGGAAAGCATAAAGTGTAGGGCTAAGGGCCTTCAGGCAATTCCTTTCAAGAAAACAAACTAAGACAATGGTGTGATTCATCCGGAACGTGTTCAAACAGCCAAGACAAGGATTCATTACAACAAATAGATGAAGTAATTGCATGAGACTACGCAAGTTTATAGAATCAAATAATATGCTGAAAATATTAAGGTTTATGTATTAAAATGTGATTTAAAACTCAAAGATGTCCACTTCCCACTGTAATAGTTCTCAAGAATTGCTGTGGAGTTTGTACTGCCTTAACAGGCACACATGCACGCACAATAAACACCAGCTTGTCCACACGCATGTCATCAATGTTAGCGTGAGTGAGTAATTGTTTCTACCTGTGGAGATCTCAAGTGAGTGTTTGATGAGGGCTGGAGTTCCATGCTTGGCAGCGTATGAGAGAACTAATGGCTGAGAGCTAATGGCCGCCGATTGTGCTTGCGTGGCTTTCCCTCTCGTGCTAATATTTCACAGAGCTACAGGCTGGAGGGGTTTAGATGGAGCTGATATTTCACATCGGACCACATGCTGCTGTTCTGCACTACAGTAGAGGCCTGAGTTTTGATTACTTGGATAAAGGCTACTGTCTCCCACACTCTCAGATACAGCAATCTGCATGGACAGATGTACGCATTTTTCTTGCAGCGACAATGTGCTGTCTTTGGCCTTGGAGGTAAGACGTACTTATCAACAGCCCTGATCAGAGGGCATCTGTTAATGGTATGGCCATTTCAGAAAGAACTGCACATCTGCTCAGCTACGATCTTCGGTTATTTTATCAATGCCAAATGAAAGGACACTCACATACAAGCTGTGTTGCTACACTGACTGTAGTGACCTACTAACCGGCTGTAGAAGGCATTAGCTGCAGCGCACAGCAGCAGACAGCTTCACCTTGGCTGTGCGCTGTGCTGCACTGATAGATGACACAAGTACAACCCTACAATGACACACTTCCACTCTAGATTCGGCACTTATCAAACACACTTAGCATCTAATGTGACCTCACTGAAAAACAAACGAAAAACAACCCCTTGTTTCCCTCTGCTCCATTCCCTAAGGTCGGACTGTTCAGCACATTCGTTGTGCCACAATCTGCTGGCCTAGCACTTTTTTTTAGCCAGGGGCTATTTTTATCATGTTACATATTTGCATCACAAAAGGAGGCTGGGCCTATAACTTAAAGATGGGGGGAGTGGCCTAGATAAAAGCTACGCAAATACACTTCAAAGCTGGAGTTGACTGTTCAAAGCTGCAGTCGGCAGGATGTTTGATATTTTGGTTGTATTAACAGCTCTGGCACGGGTTTGCCGGGCAGTATGGGGCTCACAGGGAGTGTGTGAGGGGTAAGAGGCGGCCTAAGCCTGCGTTTCTATTTTGGAACCTTTGAAGATGAAGATATGGCATGTGCTCAGCTGTGTGCTCGAGCCAGGGAGCCTTCCTTCATTTCTGTCTGATTCACTACAAAGACCAACAGGAAGTCTAAAGACTGACGGCACTGATGGACTCACACCTGGATGGCACTACAAACACCTGCCGGGAGGAAGGCATATGTGCATACAATGTCTTCAAACACATGCAAGCAAATGCACACTCACACATAAACACACACACACACACACACACACACACACACACACACGCTTGCCAGTGTTCACCTCTGTCCTTCAACTCCACAGGGTTATTTATTATAACACGTGTTGCAGCTTCTCCAAACACACACATGGTCAGATTGCCATTAGTCATTTGTGCAGCTGCATGATGCCTGATGTGGACCACAGGAGGTTCTCCTGAGGCCCTTTCCACCTGAAACCTCTATAGTCCCCTTAAATCTGCTCCCCCTTCAGCTTCTTAAAAGACATCTGTTCATAACCATAATGTTGGATGAGAAGACAATATGCAAGGATATTTGCATATTAGGTCTAGGGATATTGATGAATGAATGATGAATGGTGAATGACCATATAAGTACAGTAAGTGTATCAGTTTTTCCCAGTGGTGTGGTGACTTACATGGTGGAGTGGTATATGCGAAGCGAGACATAAAATTGGGTGAAGGGATCAGAGGATAAGAGGTAATTCTATCCTCCATGGGGAACATCTCAGTAACTACCTGCAAAGTAAACATAGGTATTAATAGCTTCAGTGACTGTCTTTGTTTCATACACACACACACACACACACACACACACACACACACACACACAAACACAAACACAAACACAAACACGAACTACCTGAGCACTGTTTCCTTCATCGCTGAGACACCAGTACCCTTCCACTCGGCTGCTGGATCCAGGTCCAGGTCTGGCACTTGATTCTCTGTTGATCAGATAATATGATAACAGGTATATCACATTATGCAAATTTTGATACAGTGCCAAAAAAATTCAAGATGAGACTTTCTTAAAGTTAGGTCTTTTTTTGTATTCACCTTAAATTATGCCTACTTGTGGTTTTGAAGTGCACTTATATAACAATTTTAAAAACAGGACATTAGTTTGTCCTAATCTCACTCCCCACGTCCCTACTACAACCCCCCGCAGGTCCATTAACGCATTAAACCTCCTTATCTGGGTCATCTCGCCTTCTTCACAAAACAGCCCTTTACAGTCCTAAGCCCCCCACCACCCCCACCCCCATCGAGCATGCACACACACACACACACAGATGGGACACTAACCCCTTTCTGTCACTAGGACTTAATCAACAGTAGAAAAAAAACATACAGGAAAAAAAAGGAATAACAACTACATCTAATGGTAACTCAGTAGGGAAGTGCTTGGAGCTTCTTAATGTCTCTTTTGTTCACTTCAGATGTGAAATACATACAAAATACACATTTTAACACAATAGCTTTGTAGAGGAAGAACACATAATTTCTCCCACATTCTGATCCAACACAGGATCAGGCCGATGTTATCAAGGGGAAATGTGGCTAAATTTCATTTATATGCGTAAGGACTGCAAACAAAATACAACAAATACAAGAGCTTCCTTAACATTTTTCATTCATTTAACACATCATGTACTGGATATGCACACAATGAAGTGTGTGTGTGAATTTGTCTGGCATGCTATGACATCCTGGTTCCACTCTGTTCCAGCTCTGTCACACAGTGAGATGTCACATAGCGCTGAGATCCACATGACCTCCCCTGAAGGACAACCTTGCCGACGGAGGGGAACATCATCAAGGGTAGGATCTTTAATTAAGTGGCCAGTTCTGCCAGTCAACCTCAGCTGACAGTCAGACCTCCAACTGGTATCCTCATCAACCATTAAACTAAATGGGAGGGAATTAGCATTGCAATTTTGTATGTGCAAAAGCACTCAAAGGCATACAGCACCTGATCCATAAATAGAAGCAAGATGCATGCTGGGACAGGATGCTATTTACTAACATGACAAGCATCTGCTGCTCATGAGTATATACATAAATGATGGGAGACTATAATTGGGCTGTAAAGCACCATGGGCCCAGTCTAACAGCCCTGTCTCCCACAGGCTGCTGAAAGCTTCCCTTCAAAGGAGCTTTCTGATAATGTTGGGACGGAAACAGAGTGGTGGAAACAACACAATCCTGACCCATTTAAGTTTAGATGGTTCTGATTTTTATATAACTATGTTGCTATTTTTATGTGTTTTATGATGGGTGCCAAATCAATTTTAATTCATCTATTAAGGTACAAATTTGTCTGGATAGGCTTTACAATCTTCCAACATTGGCACCCTGTGTCCCTTCCAGGCCATGGATACACACAATATACACATACACACATCATATACAGACAATATACAGACAATTGTATGATTGATGATAAATTTATGTAGTGATTCAATATGGTAATTTTGGTTGTATTGAGGAATCACTGAGATCTTTTCGTGTAAGAACACAAGGTGTGTTTACCTCAGCTACTTTCTCTTGCCAAGTCATATAATATGCAAAACCCATCTTTGGATCACAGAAAACAGGAATGGCATCGGCCTGATAGAATCTGTGTCCCACACAAACAGAAACAACCAGCCTTTAGACAGCGTTACAACGATGAGAAAGAATTATAGGAGACGGGGAACAGTGAGGATACAGACAATGATAGCAGGTAAGAATCACTGTGTTTACCAACCTGAGGCCAATGGTAATGAACTTGCCTGAGGAAGATATTAACAAATCTTTTCTCCAAGTTTGTTATGCCTTCTGGACCTGAATGGAATAATAAAAGTCTTCATTCCTCTGCTCTGTAAGTCTACTCATAATGCATTTTCTGTTAAGATTAAAACAAGAGAAAGTTGTATCTATTATTGTGACTCAAGGTTTTCTCTTGCTATTATATTTCAAAAGACTTTGGTAATATTTTGTCTCACCTGGTTTTGTATAGTTTTCACAATGGCTGCACGAACTTCGACTGTTCTTACAGTAGGCGTTCCAGCTTCCCTCATTAAAACCATAGTTGAAGTAATCTGAATGTCAGTGCCTAAAACCAAAAACACAGCAGGTGAAAAACAAGTCTGCACATGATAATGACTTCCCACAGTTGCAGAGAGGGCAAAGTTTAAACAGAGAATCTGTCTTACAGACTAAGGCCACTTACCAGCTTTCCTCCATGGTTTTCCTCATGCAACATACAGTATTGGGGATCCCTTGCATGATCCAATGCATCATGTCTATTCTGTTTGTAGCACCAACTGTAGGCTTATTCCACTGGTTACAGTCTGAAACATACTCTTCACAATCTGATAGATGCATTTGCCAAAGGACTTCATTGGCGGAAGATTATTATCTATTCATTTTAATAAAACCATGGGACATTTTTCAGCATTAGACATTATTAAACTGAGCTGGCATATGATACAATGAAAACAGTCTCAGTGAAGGGTCGACTGTGTTACAAATGTGCAAGGATTTACTTCTTAAGGTCAAATAGTCCCAGAGCTGTCTCAAGTATTATATTTTAAAATTAACTGTGTTGTAGGGATGCTAAACCTGGGTTTCTTGACTTTTTTTAATAATATAAAGAAGGAATGAACAGTGCATTTTGAAGGCTGAATGTTATTCTTTTATTTCTTTAATGAATCATAAAATATATAAAAGGTATTTTTGTGATTGATATAACTTACCAACTGCATGCGTCTTCTTTTCACCATTAATTTTCAGATGCACAGGTGTGTGCTCAGAGACTGCAAAGACAACGAGCATGCATTATCAACATTTGTAAGCCATCTTCTGACAATAACTTCAACACCGGCTACTGAGCGGCGTTGATAACCTATTTCAAACGGCGCCTTCACATACAAGACAATATGTCTAAAAAAACAATCAAATGTCTCAAGCTATATTTTGACAGAAGTGTGTTCACACAAATAGCGCACATTCAAGCCCTTGGCAAACAAACACAATAAGGTTGAAAAAGATTGGGTAGTATTTTTGTCAGAAGATGGATAGTTAACAGTTACTTTTCTCATATGCATGGCTGCATGGCTACACAAAATCACTGTATTCATCAGCACTGTCACTGTCACCGTCTTCATCATCTTGGACAGTTTCAATTACTCACAAAATACAAAAAAACATAGTAATAATATGTGTATTCGCATATGTCCAAAACCCACACAATTTTCATTTGGCCAGTGCTTTATGACAAAAATACAAAACAATTAAAGCAGTACATATAGCGAACTGAGGATAAATTTCTACAGTTTTGGTTGGAGTGCTTCTTTCGAACTACTCTTATCAAAGACAATCACAAATAAGTGCACACTCCAGACTCTTTGAGAATGACACTTTGTGTTGTTATTTAAAAAATCATTTGCAGCCATTTGCTGCACAGCACACAAAAGGCAAGAAAACAATAATCTATCTGAAAAGAACTTGTATTTTACTGTATATTACAGAGATGACCTGCGTTTTGGTGAGCGGGATTGTGGCCGTATTTCTTCAAGTGCAATTATCCCAGCAGCTGTTCAACTTTTGTTTGGATAAGATTGTGGTGGTCATTTAACCATAGACATCAGGGCTTCAAGTCAAACAAAACAAACTTGACTATCCTTTACACACTTTCACGTTCAATGTAAGTCACAAAAAGCTTTAAGTCACACAAAAAACAAGACTATTGTTGAAACTTTGGTGTAGTACAGTGACTTACTGTAATTGGCAGTTATGCTACACATTTACTCTGAGGCAAAGAGTCAGGAGAATGCAGGCGCCAGATATCGTCGGTGCTCCAATTTGTTGATTGCTTGTCATTTGCCGCTCTGAAATAAACACTGTGCTCGCCTGGCAGCAGATTTAATGAGCATCAAAATCTTCTTAATGTTCCACATGACTGGCTGCGCATTTCAGGCAGCACATGGGGTCTCACCCCACACCTATTGTGCAGCTGTAATGATCACTGTCATTATTACTGTGAAAAGGTGTATTATATCTGAATGCTTCGTGCACTGTAATGCAGCCCATAGAATGTGCAAAAGTTTACTTCTTAAGGTCAAATAGTCCCAGGCTGTCTCAAGTATTATATTTAAAATTAACTGTGTTATGAGGATGCTAAACCTGGGTTTCTTGGCTTTTTTTTAACAATATAAAGAAGGAATGAACAGTGCATTTTTGAAGGCTGAATGTTATTCTTTTTATTTCTTTAATGAATCACTTAAAATATATAAAGGTATTTTTGTGATTGTCTCTTACCAACTGCATGCGTCTTCTTTTCACCATTAATTTTCAGATGCACAGGTGTGTGCTCAGGGCTGCAAGACAACAAGGCACATGCATTATCAACATTTGTATCGCCATCTTCCTGACAATAACTTCAACACCGAGAAACACTGAGCTTGAGCGTTGATAACCTAATTTCAAACGGCGCCTTCACATACAAGACTAATATATCATAAAAAAAACAATCAAAATATCTCAAAGCTATATTTTGACAGAAGTGTGTTCCTTACAAATAGCGCACATTCAAGCCCAACAGGCAAACAAACACAATAAAAGGTTGAAAGATTGAACATTATTTTGTCAGAAGATGGATAGTTAACAGTTACACTCTCATATGCATGGCTGCATGGCTACACAAAATCACTGTATTCATCAGCACTGTCACTGTCACCGTCTTCATCATCTTGGACAGTTTCCAATTACTCTAAAATACAAAAGAAACACTTATTAATAATAATAATAATATTCACTTATATGTCAAAACACACAATTTTCATTTGGCCAGTGCTATGACAAAAATACAAAACAGTGCAAACAGTACATATAGCGAGAACTGAGGATAAATTTCTACAGTTTTTAGTTGAGTGCTTCACTCAGACTACTCTTATCAAGACAATCACAGGCTAAGTGCACACTTTCAGACTCTTTAGAGAATGACACTGTGTTATTTATTTAAAAAATCATTTCCATAGCCATTTACTGCACAGCACAAAGGCAAAAGCAATAAATCTATCTGAAAAGAGACATATTTTACTGTATATTACAGAGATGACCTGCGTTTTGGTGGAAAAGCGGGATTGTGGCTTAAAATATTTCTTCAAGTGCAATTATCAGCAGCTGTTCAACTTTTGTTTGGATCGTTGTGGTGGGTCATTTTAACCATCAGACATCAGGGCTTCAAGTCAAACAAAACAAACTTGACTGTTATCCTTTACCTTGCTCGTTCAATGTAAGTCACAAAAAACACTAAAGTCACACAAAAAACAAGACTATTGTTGAAGCTTTGGTGTACGTTACAGTGACTTACTGTAATTGGCAGGTTATGCTACATTTACTCTGAGGCAAAGAGTCAGGAGAATGCAGGCCGCAGATATCGTCGGTGCTCCAGTTGTGTGATTGCTTACATCCACATTTGCCAGCTCACAAATAAACACTGCTCGCCTGGCAGCAGATTTAATGAGCATCAAAATACTTCTTAATGTTCCACATGACTGGCTGCACATTTCAGGCAGCACATGGGGTGCTGTCACACACCTATTGTGCAGCTGTAATGATCACTGTCATTATTGTACTGTGAAAAGTGTATTATATCTGAATGCTTCATTACTGTAATGCAGTTGGTTCTAACTTGAAATGAGCATGCCACCACTCTTCATTTCGTCTTTAATGGCATGTCAAAGTCATCTTGTTTTGAACTTCTTAATATTGTACATCAAAACAAGAGAGGTAATAACACTTGGTGAAATAACTGTAATAACAGTCTGGACAAGGAACATCGTGGTTGTTCCCAAATGTTAGGCCTATAACATTATCTGTTGACAGGTATTCATATTAATGATGAAAGGAGGCACTATGAAAACTGATGGGACCGTGGGTTTTTATAACACACATGACACACATACCTGGATGGGATTTGAGCGTTTTCCTCTTCCTCCCTCTCCCTGCTATCTGTGCTGCACATGTCAAAAATGACTGAAACAAACGCACACGACCATAAATTTGAATCAAAACCTCTCTGAAACACAAACTGAACATTGAAACCACCATAAAGCTAGATATTATTGCAGGACAATTGTATTAGACTGTATTGGCCTTAGCTAGGTGTACCTAATAAACTGCCAACTGAGCGTATTTCGGTTGTCAGGTAGGATTTCTTTATTGTCTAAAATGGACAGAATAATACATTAATATACAGAGATTTGTCTGTTTAAACTTACATTGATATATGTCTTCCTCGTCTTCATCTTCGGCGACAACTTGGGAGTCCGACTCAGAAAACATTTTAAAGTAGAAAAGATAGTTTAAACAAGTTCAAAAAGGAATGTGGGATAATGAGACAGTTCAACCTGTTTCTATGGAAACATTTTAGTGAAGTGACAGCGCGTGTCGCATGAAGCTTTATCATTGGTCGAAGCCGTCTCGCGTATGGCGTATGGTTGACCAACCATAGGCTGTATTTGCTGATAACAAATGTGTTTTATGTAGGCTGTACAGTACGTTTACATGTTTATAGGAACTGACTTTGAATTCTTTCTTTCCTTTTCAATAATAGTGTCAGCGACAGTTCTGGAGACTCGGGATATATATTTATTTTCACACATTCACCGATAACTGTAACACCTCAGCACTTCATTATTCTTCTCTGGATGCTGCTTATTGCCATAGCAACGGGTTAAAGCTTGGATGACGTTTTTATGCTGCGACGTGCCACGTCACCTCTACGAGACTTGTGTGTTTGTTTTGTTGGAGCTAGATTAGTGTAGCTGATATTCCTGTTGTGTCTTTGATTTCGCTGCATTTAGCCAACAGTGATAGCTGCCGAAATGCTGACGACGGAGGATTTTACGCACTTCCCGCACCAGATGTGGGAGAAGGTGCTGTCGAAGGTGAAGAAAGCGGTTGTTTTTATGGATGACAAGTGTACAGAGGCTCTCCACTGGAGCGGAGGTGCTGCCGCCTTATTGGAGGCAGGAGCCAGAAATTTAAAGCAGTTTTCAAGCTTCGAAGCCTGTGGTGCGAACGAACCGAAAGCCGTGTTTGTGGTGAGCACTTTGTTGAAGGGGAGAACAGTCGACATCATTAAAGACATCATATCCCTCAGTCACTTCCACTACTGTGTCGTCTTCACCACCGTCGCTCACTCTGTACACCTGCTCGCCAATAATGTCACAGCAGAAATGGAGGGAACCCCAGTATTTGAGCAGTTTGAAGAAAAGCTATGCGAGTGGATGGGAAACATGAACTACACGGCTGAAGTTATGCATGTTCCAGTTGTCTTCGCACCTGTGTCACAGCAGTTGGTTCTCACACCCACGTTTGCGCACCTATTTCCCCTGCTCTTACCTGACCTGGAGATGATAAATGCAAGACGACCAGAGAAGAAGCGATTTGGGAGCCTGATGGATATAGACATGCACTCTCTCCCTGCTGAACTGCAGCTTGAAATCAAGTCCTTGGCTTCAGCATTAAATACAATGTTTGAAGCCACAGCTACCAGGGAAGAGAGCTTTGCTGTAGGTCCCATGAGCCGCATCATTGCAGGGGAACTGGCCAGTCACCCTCAAGCAAAAAATCGAAGGAAAACAGCCCCAAATAAAGCATCCATCATCTTTGTGGACCGAACAATGGATCTTACAGGTGAAGTCTCCCTAATCCCTGGACTATATTATATCACATCAATCTATTGCCCAGTGCCCCTGTAAACACATCACAGTTAAAACCATGTCTAGGCTTTGTTTATTGTAATCACACATTGAAAATATTTGGTCTTTTAAATTCCCCATTCCTTGATTTTCAGGAGCCGTTGGTCACCATGGTGACAGCCTAGTGGAGAAGATTCTGACTGTGCTCAAACCTTTACCCGGTCATGTGACAGATGTACAGGTGGATATGCTGGAGCTCACCAGTTTACAGCGCACCCCTCATTCACAGAACACCCTGGCCCCCGGCTGCCTTGCACAAAGCCAGTGAGTGCATTTCATCTAACCATAATTTTAAAGTATTCATTCAGAGCAATAGCCACAATTACTGGCATTGTCATATATAACTATATATTGTAATAAATTTATTATAATTAATAGTGAGTGTTATTAATCACATCTCATTTCAGCTATCAGTTGAAAGGTTTCTACAGGACAGAAATCATTGTAGCCTGCTATACCTTTATATCTGCACTGTACCTATATCGATATGTCTCAACTGAAAGTTTCAGGTCAGGTCATTGTAGTTTACCAGACCCAATACGACATTTGATATAAAGTCAAGCCTTTTATTTTCTGGGACAAAAGCCCCCAAAGATGAAATGAATTAATATTGAGGATGTTGGATAATTTTGAATTTACATGCACTGATCAGTTACTTTACTGTCAAATGGAGCACATTCGTGTGTGATTTTGTTTCTCTTTACTGCAGTAATAATTACTCTAGCAGTTACATACTGTTTTTCTGCATCATCTCAGGTTAAAGTCTCCTCCAAGGAGAAAACCAGCATTTTTGAGCTCAGGGAACTGCAGTTCCCATTAAGAGGGCAAGACCCAACAAGCGCATTGAATAGGCTGTAGTTTCTGCTATAGATAAGCATTCTGTCTCAGAAAGTCAGCCTTCTTTTTTTTTTTTTTTTGGCTTTTTCACCTTTATTGGACAGGACAGTGGAGAGGAGACAGGAAACAGGGAGAGAGAGTGGAGGAATGACACGCAGTAAAGATCCGGCCAGACCGGGAGTCGATCCGGGGACCAGCTGCTCCGGGCACTTAGGCCCATGTGGTACGTGCCCCAGCCATTCGGCTATGGGGGTACCCTAGAAAGTCAGCCTTCTTATGGTTTATTTTATGTGTGGACTATTTTATATGTGGGCTATGTGTACGTCGCTTTACAGACAGCAGTCACTTTCTCACTATAAAGTCATATTTAGGCTATTCACAAAGAGCCATTTGAGTAGTTTGATGGTGTATGAGTTAAGTCAAAAGAAAAATAAGAGGCTCATGGGTTTCAAATATACCAGCTGATCTAGGCCTTTCTGTGTTGTCGCTGCATGATATCCCAGTGCTTGTGTGTGTCTCCTCTGGGTGCTCTGGTCTATTCATAGATTCTGAAGGCAGGCAGTTTAGGTTAACTAGAGAATCTAAATTGCCCCAAGGTGTGATTGTGAGTGTCTCTACGTGTTATGCTTAAATGCTGTACAGAATGCGTTCTTTGAATTATTTGAGTTGAATGAGTTATTTTGTTGCTCACTTCCCAGTGGAATAACCAAATGAGGTTAATTCTTGTCCACTGACTTGGAATGGGGTTCGATACCATTTCATCAAATCTGACTGTAGTTCCAGATTCGCTTATGAACTCCAAATTCCTTATCAAATATTTGTAGGTAGTTTGTTTGGTGGAGAATGAAAGCAGCTTAGTTCAAATATGTACTGTTATTATTTCCCCCAGTGTCATGTCTAAACCAGAGGTCAACACAGATCAACAAATCTAACAATTCCACTTGGAACTGGTTCCAAAATGAAAAGAACCCATCTCTATCACTGACATAACCACAATATGCGTTTTACTCTACTTTTCCCACCTGGCCAAACACAATTAGCGAAGAAAGACACACTCACCACCCAGAACTGTCCCCCACTGAGTGGGTTGAGTGGCACATGACCAGCATTAGGTGCCAGTGGTTCAGTGAAGCCTCTAGTGTTGGCTGTGCAGATACACGTGTTAGGCGCCTGCGGTGGGGCTGTTGTACATGGCAGGGATTAGTCCTACATCATGTGTTCCACTCCTGCTTTGCCCCTTTATGTGGTTGCAGGAGGAAAAGACTTTGACTGAGAAGAAGAGTTTTGTGGCTGAAGCTGTCATGCAGTATGTCTGACCACTTTGAGTTCCTAAACAGGCTTATGCATACACTGAATGCAGCAGGGACCATTTCTGAGCTAAGTGGGAGGTTCTGTTGTAATGGAACCAGGCTTAGCTCTTTTTAGTCGGTGCTAGTTGGACAGAGTGTGCTGTGGCAAATAATGCGAGCACAGCAGGGGCAGGTTGCACCAATCCTCTGATGCAGGGTTCAAGTATGGGGCACATCAGCCAGATACCTATAACAGACCCATAAATGCATAGCACAACTCACTATAGTTGTTCTAAATATCTTGGTTACACAAAAACAGCTGAGCAGAACGCCCATCACTGCAGCAACAAGCTTATCACTATCTTCCTAAGAAAGAGCTAAGTATATGATAATGGATTAAATAAACTAAGGGGGGGGTGGCTGTGTAGAGGTGGAGATCCCAGCTGCAACATTTGCAATCACTGTCTTAGATCTTTTCACTAAATGTGACCAGAGTCTCAGCCAAAAACACCTTATCTGAGAACATTTAGATGACCGATTGAGATATTGTACACAAGTTCTGGCAGGTGCTGGGACACAAACAGATAGATGAAGAAGTGTAATACGTAATGTGGTGGGTGCTGTGTTTGTATGGAGTACATGTCTAATCGGGGCCAGCAGGATCAGCAGGAGTGTTATTGCCTGTGCTATCTCTGAGCAGATGGCCCGGTTGAGCCTTATCACAGATGTTTAGGAGATTGAAGTGCTGCCGAGGCACAGTGAGAAAGAAGGCAAGAGTTCCCACTTTGTTTAACTGCCTTAAAGTGGACAGCTCACCATGGGCAGAGTTTGTGTCAGTCACTCTAATATTTTAAAGACAGGGCTCTGTAAATGTATGTTGTTAGAGGTGTACTTTTCTAATGCATTAATCTCCCTTGATTCTTAAAAATATACAAAAGCACACATTTTTAAAAGGGACTGTTTTCCTTGCATGATGTGAGCTGTGCAAAACGCTAGACCCTGTTCCTGCTCTGTGTGGTTTGATTGTCTATATAATAAGTCCCCTCCTACTGGATGTTTATACACCTATGATTTGTCAAACTATTTTTAGCCTAAACCCACAGTGTGTTTTGATTGGTTTTGTTGTGTAGGCCAGCTCAAGCCTTTAAATATTAGGTGCGGACCTAATTTGGACCTTTTGTATGATATTTCCTTCAGTAATTCCAGGATATTTTTATAGATTACTGTGTCTTAAACATTCTGTGGGTGGTTGTTGATTCTAGCTCTCCCAGCAAGACCCCACACTTACTTTGCAATTACTGTCATATTGTCTTTCATAACCCGGTGTGAATTTTCCTTATCCTACTACCTGACTTTCACTCTGTGGTTTTAGTAATCATGCCAGAGAGAAAGTGTACTTTGTGTGGGTGTGCACACAAAAACACACACGCTTTGCCTGGGCAGGTTTTTTGTTACTCCTCTCTTTTACCATGCATTCATTTTTACAGCCATTAAATAGTACCAGGACGCGCAGCTTGCTGTAGATAGAAGGATGTTGAGTGAAAGTGGCAGTGGAAGTGTTGTTTTGTGCGCCTGTGTATGTGTGTTTGTGGTCAGGTACCTTCCAGCCCAGTCTGTGTAATTTGCTATGCTTAGCTGCACAGCCCTTTTGATCCGGAGTAGGACTTATGAACCCTATTGGCAGAGGGCACGGAGTTTCCCTCAGTCTCAGACTGAACCCTGCACCCCCGTCATCTGGCTGCCTGGGACCTTGATCCTGCGGTAGGGAGGTGTGCATGTGGGCAGAACGAAGTACGGGTGGCCAAGGTGCTCTGGGTCTGCCTCAGGAGCTGCTGAGCTCGAGCCAGGCAGAGTAACTGACCGCACCCTGCCATGAGAAAACACTGCAAGACTGCCATCTCTTCAAATCTGCCCAGCAAATCCTGCATGCAGCATACCACCAGGAAAGAGGGAAAACACCTATTTCAGTCAACAGCTGGGAAATATGAGCATGAATAAAAAGCCATGCACACACACTTACATATCAGGCTGTATGGGAAAAATAACAAAAAAAAAAGCAGAGATAGTAGAGTGTGGAGAGGAGAGAGAAAATGACAGGCAGCTGAAAACAGCTAACCCTGTTTTTACCCCACCAAGAATAAAGACAGGGGGATGAAAACTGGCCACACTTTTCTATGGTGGTTCTTTATAGGGTAGAGATTGTTTTGCCATTCTAGTACTTAGACAGTGAACAGTGGTACAAACAGTTGAATGAAGATAAGTCTTGATGACGAGAAATAAATAGCAACTCTATGGCCATTTACAGTATAGTATGAGCCCTATACAGGCCTATCTGTTCAGCATGTTCAGGATTGACAAGCCTATGTTCAGTGGTACACTAGATATTGATTCTAGCCAAACACAGTATCACTTTGGATATTATGTCTTGATGAAAAACGTAATTTACAGAAACTGGTTTCCATGTTCCACTCTCACCACAGTTGAACTTGCAGCTGATGATAAATTTTAGTCTGTGGAAAATGAATTGGTGTGTGTGTGTGTGTGTGTGTGTGTGTGTGTGTGTGTGTGTGTGTGTCTGTGTGTGTCTGTGTCTGTGTGTGTGTGTGTGTGTGTGTGTGTGTGTTTTACACCACAGGAAATAGAGGTTGTCATGCCCGCTGAAAATTGCTTACTCTGAAGAATAGAATTAAAGTATCTAATTGAGAATCAATTTTGCTTGTTTTTTTTTTACACAAAATACAGAGCTAAGATCAAACTAAATAGTCACAGTTTAATGGTGAATTCCTGCTCTGATCTCAAAAAGGCACATAGCTACATTCATTCGTTTTTCAAAGTTAATACTTTGATCTAATAATTCTCACACCGGATTTTATCAGCCCAGAGGTCAATGAAAGCTGCAATTGTTTGGTAGAATAGAGTTGACATCCGCCAGTTTCACAAGCAAAAGCAGGAAGATCTAGACGAACCACTAATGTTGTAGATCTCTGATGTCCCTGGTCCAGCTCTGTTTCTCTGCTGCCTGATTCTCTTCTCCTCCACTGTAGAATGTATCTTCTCTTTGAAACTCACAGTACATCAGTCATGTAGATTACTTGCACCTGTAATTTCTGAGACTGAGATAATATAACCTGTTCCTCTCATGTGTGCTGTCTTCTACTCTCTGTCTTTGATTTCACTATTACATAGACTTAGAAAGAGTGTGTGTGGGCATCTCTTCAGTAAGATGATAAACACCCCAAAGACTTGCACTTTACACCTGCCCGCCCCCACTCCTTCAAAGAACCCTTACTGCTGGCTTTCGCTTGAAATGGAAAAGTGGCCAAGACACATGAGGAGGAAGACCTCTGAATTACACCCCATTTTTGGAGTAACTGATCGGCTCACATTTGATTCTACGCCAATGAGTCCCATATCAAATTTTAGGTATTTTTTTCATATGTCAATTTGAGTTTTTTAAACCTTTCACTGTAAATGCACACAATTTTAATGTATAATGATACATTATAAAACAGACCTTTATTGTATTTTCTTACTGTTGTAATATACAGGTTGTTGTTGAACAATAGCTACAATGGGAGCTTCTTATATCTGTGTTGGTGTGTTTAGTTTTTACAGTGTGTCTCCTCCTTTCACACTTCCTGCAGAACTCCTCTCCCTCTGTTTTTTCTCCATAAGTCCACTGGTCATTTGTCCTTTTACAGGACACAGACACTCAAGGCCAGGTCTGGCCTTTGGTCCACTCCTTCTTTTCCTCTCATGTCATGTCCTGTGCTATATGGGGATGTTTACAGGAAACTGACAGTGTTTTTTTGCCCTATTAAACACACTCTTACAATTGTCACCAAGGAATGGGGTTGACTCTTTGCACAATTGTATTAGGCTGTATTGGATCTGTTACATGTAGGTTTTGGAAAGTACAGATCATCTGAATCATCTGCACTGGGAAATGAATTACAGGCTGGCTTTTTTGCAGTCTGGTTGAGGTGAAGTTTTGATACTCTTTGATCGATAAGGCACATCTTATCTGCACTAGAGAGCACTGTAGTTTGTAGATGTGACTTGTTGTGCAGATGCTGGGACAAATCCTGGGAAGTGCTGTCAAGTATTTGTGAGCCCTGATAATAGGAATAATCTCTAAGCTGTCCAAGTGCATATGTAAAATTACTAAGATAAAGGCAACCAGATCAGCTGGGTGGAGGTTTGGCTCAGAATAAGAGAAAAAATAATGGTAGCATAACCACATAAGTACTTATGATAGATAATGCTGTATTTGCATTTTAACACAAACTTACTGTGATTATTAATTTATCTATGATTGATGCCCCAAACGTGCAGGTTGGAAATGATTTTTGATGGTTTTCCTTCAGGCTGCTTATGGCCCCTAACAGTGAGGTAGGCAGCCTGTTACGCGAGGCAAAAAAATAAAAAAATAAAATAGGCCAAAAAAAATACTCCATAAGATCTTTGCTGCTCTTGCTATAAATGCATGGAAACGATTAAGGAATCGATGATGTGATCTACATTTCTTTTTATCAATTCTTAGTTCGCATCTTTATTATGAGGCTGGCCAGTTATATGTTCTGAGAAATTTCTAATATGAAATTCAGCTACCCCACCAAGAATAAAGACAGGGGGATGAAAACTGGCCACACTCTTTCTATGGTGGTTCCTTATAGGGTAGAGATTGTTTTGCCATTCTATACTTAGACAGTGAACAGTGGCACAAACAGTTGAATGAAGATAAGTCTTTGATGATTTATAGGCTAAACAGCAACTCTACATTACTTACAGTATAGTATGAGCTCCCATACAGGCCTATCTGTTCAGTATGTTCTCAGGATTGGACAAGCCCTGTTGTTCAGTGGTACACTAGATATTGATTCTAGCCAAACACAGTACTCTTGACATTATGTCTTGATGAAAACGTAATTCTTACAGAAACTGGTTTCCATGTTCCACTCTCACCACAGTTGAACTTGCAGCTGATGATAAATTTTAGTCTGTGGAAAATGAATTGGTGTGTGTGTGTGTGTGTGTGTGTGTGTGTGTGTGTGTGTGTGTGTGTGTGTGTGTGTCTGTGTGTGTGTGTGTGTGTGTGTGTGTGTGTTTTACACCACACAGGAAATAGAGGTTGTCATGCCCGCTGAAAATTGCTTTTTCATTTGAAGAATAGAACTTTGCCATATCTAACTGAGAATCAATTTTGCTTGTTTTTTTTTTATTATTGCAATACAGAGCGAAGATCAAACTAAAATAGTCACAGTTTAATGCAGAATTCTGCTCTGATCCTTAAAAAAAGGCACATAGCCATATCTGTCTGTTTTTTCAAAGTTAATACTTTGATCTAATAATTTCTCACACCGATTTTATCAGCCCAGAGGTCAATGAAAGCTGCAATTGTTTGCAGAACAGAGTTGACATCCGTCAGTTTCACAAGTAAAAAGCAGAAGATTCAGAGATTTAACCACTAATGTTGTAGATTCCCCTGATGTCCCCTGGTCCAGCTCTTGTTTCCTCTGCTGCCTGATTCTCTTTCCTCCTCCACTGTAGAATGTATCTTCTCTTGAAACTCACAGTACATCAGTCATGTAGATTACTTGCACCTGTACTCCCTGAGACTGAGATAACATAACCTGTTCTCTCTCATGTGCTGTCTTCTACTCTGTCTTTTGATTTTCACTACACAGCATAGACTTAGAAAAGAGTGTGTGGGCATCTCTTCAGTAAGATGATAAAACACCCCCAAAGACGGCACTTTACACCTGCCCGCCCCACTCCTTCAAAGAACCCCTACTGCTGGCTTTCGTTTGAAATGGAAAAGTGGCCAAGACACATGAGGGGAGGAAGAGACTCCTGAATTACACCCCACATTTTTTGGAGTAACTGACTTCATTTCACATTTGGATTCTACGAATGAGTCCCACATCAAATTTTAGGTATTTTTTTCACATGTCAATTTGAGTTTTTTAAACCTTTCACTGTAAATGTACACAATTTTAATGTATAATGATACATTATAAAACAGACCTTTATTGTATTTTCTTACTGTTGTAATATACAGTAAGTTGTTGTTGAATAATAGCTGGCCAATGGGAGCTTCTCTTATATCTGTGTTGGTGTGTTTAGTTTTTACAGTGTGTCTCCCCTCCTTTCTTCACTTCCTGCAGAACTCCTCTCCCTCTGTTTTTTTTCTCCATAAATCCACCGGGTCATTTGTCCCTTTTGCCAGGACACACAGACACTCAAGGCCAGGTCTGGTTTTGGTCCACTCCTCTCTTTCCCTCTCATGTCATGTCCTGTGCTACATGGGGATGTTTACAGGAAACTGACAGTGTTTTTTGCCCCATTAAACACACTCCATAAATTAAGTCACCAAGGAATGGGGCTGACCTTGCACAATTGTATTAGGCTGTACTGGATCTGTTACATGTAGGCCTTTTGGAAAGTACACAGATCATCTGAATCATCTGCACTGGGAAATGAATTACAGGCTGGTTTTGCAGTCTGCTGAGTGTGAAGTTTTGATACTCTTGATCGTATTAAGGCACATTCATCTGCACTAGAGAGCACTGTAGTTTGTAGATGTGACTTGTTGTGCAGATGCTGACAAACTCTGGGAAGTGCTGTCAAGTATTTGTGAGCTCTGATAATAGAATTAACTTTCTAAGCTGTCCAAGTGCATATGTAAAATTACTAAGATAAAGGCAACCAGATCAGCTGGGTGGAGGTTTGGTTTCAGAATAAGAGAAAAAATAATAATGGTAGCATAACTACATAAGTACTTTATGATAGATAATGCTGTATTTGCATTTTAACACAAACTGCACTGTGATTATTAATTTATCTATGATTGATGCCCCAAACGTGCAGGTTGGAATGATTTTTTGATGCAGGTTTTCCTTTCAGGCTGCTTATGGCCCTCTAACAGTGAGGTAGGGCAGCCTGTTTGTTACGTGAGAGGCAAAAATAAAAAATAAAAATAGGCTAAAAAAAATACCCATAAGATCTTTGCCAAGCCTCTTGCTATAAATGCATGGAAATGATTGAAGGGAACTCAGATGAGCGCATCTACATTTTTATCAATTCCTCTAGTTCCTGCATCTTTATTATGGAGGCTGGCCAGTTATATGTTCTGAGAAATTTCTAATATGAAATTCAGCCTGAAGCTATAAAAGTTTGGGCCCCAATAATAAGATTTTGAAGAGTGAGGCAGACATGCCCCCCTATCCCCAGTGGAAATGACATCCTTGTGTCTGGCCATGCAGATAGTTTTAATTTGATTTGCAGATGTTTTAAGATATTTATCTATGCCACCACACCAATACAAAATAATCTGACTTAATTCTCATTTGTAGTGCTCAAAGCTTTCAGGACAATATCCTGGTTACCTCTATATAATACTCAGACCTCAAAGTTTTATTGGAGCTACTTTCTTCAGTAAAAATATTCCCCATGAAAGCTGTCAACAGCATGTTAAGTAGATTACACAAAGAAACTGGGACTCTTTCTGGAAAGAGGTGCTGTTTCTGATTTCATTTTACAATGCTTTGAGTGCCACAAACAAAATTACATTCATATCTGAAATCTCAGAAAAACACAAAAATCAGTCAAATAAAATCAAACCTGTGTGGCGTGTGTGTGGCTAGATATGTAAAAAAAAAAAATCATTTGTAAATGTCATTTGTAACTTGACTGAACTGGGCCTTTAAAGACATTCATCCTGGGGGCTTCATCAGTCGTATGTTAGTATGACTCAGCTCTGAATCATGTCATGAATACTGAGTTTTGCAGTGGTAGTCAGAATAAAGAAATAAATACTGAAATGTGTGTATACGCATACACATGCATGTTTCAAATAATGAAGGGGCCACAGGATAAGTAGTAAATTTAAGAAATCCTGAGTCAGAATGGTTTGAACCATTCTTTTCTGCTGCATCACACACTTCCAGGAATACTGTCCCCCTCCTCACCCCCACAGTCATTAATGATTTGGACAAGGCAAGAGGTATTTCATCACTTAAACATGCACATATGTGTTCACTCTGTCACGTAGTACGCAAAGCATGTCCTTCTTTAAGTTACAGTATTTGATCCCTAACTGCCTTTAAATGGTACAACACTCATTACACATTCAGTGGAATTTAGTTTGTCCACAAACGCCCACACTCTCCAAACACACCCACTCAGTCTGTCCAAGCAAGCCAGAGAGGACATTGACTATGGTGTACACAAGTCAAGTGCAAGAGTGCCCCCTTCAGTCTGTAACAAGCAGCCTTTTCAGCAGAGACAGCCATGCTGCACTTAACACTTGCAGATGGTCAAACACACGCACCCCACAGTCCCAGCCCCCCTCCCCTTCTTCCATAGTAGAGTAGTTGCTCAACAAGGTTCCCGGCTGGTTATGGACCCTGTCTCACACCCTGCCAGTATAAACCTCACCCCCAACCCCTCAGCCCAGCTTGAACCCCCCGCCTTCGTCTGACCAAATGGCCCAGAGAAAGCGTCAGGGGAATGGGCCCGCGGGGGGGCCGTGTGGGCAAAGAGCCAAATGAGAACCATATTTCATCCACGCTCTACCGAGGCCCTCCATCCTCCAAGAACACACACACACAAGGACGTGCAGGGTTGTGTGCAAACATATACAGATGCATGTGTACACATCCTCAAACACACAAACACACACATGGCTGCTCACATATGGGCCGGTCAAGTCACACTATTGGTATTTCAGCCATGACAAGTATGTGGAACTTTATGATTTGCGTAATCATAGAAATACTTCCTGTACATGGGAGGTGTTTTTCTGAAGGATTAAGAGAATTGTTTTCCAAAAATGACACCTCATAACTCTTGACCAATAGCTGCAATACAATTTAAGCAAACAAACAGATTGTTATGAAATACCAGATTTATTTTTTTGTTTCTTTAAAAAAATTTTTACTGTATCAGTCTTTACATTAGACGCTTGTCCTGGACTGAGTCGTGTTTGCCGGTCTTTGTGTCTGGTTCTAGTGTGAAGATGGCGGGCGTCCCAGTGTGAGCCCCTCTGCTCCCCATCTAGCCTCAGCCCAAGGTCTGGAACAGATTACATCTGATATTAAACACATGGCAGCAGTTAGAAAGGAGAAAAGGCGAGAGAAGAAAAAAGTTGAAAAAAAGAGAAAAAAAAAAAGAAAAACAGAGTGGATTTGTCAACGAGCTCCCTCCTACCTTTCCTCTCTCTGTCCGTAGCCTCTTTTCTCTCTTTGTCTCTTCTCTTCAGTTTCTGGTCACTCCTCAGAGTACGGACAAGATCATGTCTGCTTGCCAGTCTTGCTGTCAAAAGCAGAGACAGAGACGTAGGCTGCTGATATCCTTTTGTCCAACTAACAAAGTGTCAGTGCCTTTAATAGGGGAAGAAATTCCAATGGAGACAGAGATGTAAAATATGACCATAACTTGAATACAGATACAGGAGACATTTTATAAGAAAAAGTGTCACTCTCTGTAACGTTAATGATGGTGAAAGTCCTCAGTTACACTTTTTGATTCTTTCATGGAAAGACTTGATGCTGTTCCCACTGCTCATGGCAGATGGTAATAGTCTGACACACATGCCTTGTCTTCAGTCTCCCATTAGAGATGTGGATCACAGTGTTTCATAACCTAGCGGATAATGAGACAAGGGACTGAGATGGTATCAGGAGGAGCCTCAGTCTCCAGACTCTGTTGCTGTGCCACTGATGTAAGGACAGCACTGAGCAGTCCTCAGGAATGTTGGCACACAGACGTTTAAGGTGGATTGAGAACATTCCTAATGTTCCCTCCGCTAATTTCAGCTTTTTCCTGTGAGGGGTCCCGGAGGGGAGTCACCACTCCCCGACCAGCAGGCTCTCAATCACTGAGATGAGCACTCAATCACGTCCACGTTGTCCTTTTGTGTTTATATTCAGAGGCCTGCATGCTCTGAGCTGACAGCAAGAATAGCAACAGTTGTTTTGCTTGTTAGTGCTGAAAATCACCACGACACAACTTCTGCTACAATGTTTTTTCTTCACACTGACCTTCTTTGATTGTTCTACCTATCAGGTCGCCGGCAGCACAGTCACTGTGGGAGGCCATGCTGACCAGTAAACATAAAGAGGGAGTGATGGAGGTTCGACGGCAACTGGTGGAAGCAGCCAGTAAGGAGAAGCTGCCAATCAAGATGAGCATGGGTAAGATGCAGCAAAGCACACATTTCCCATTCAATAAAACACAAATTCACACAAAATATACACAAAAAATGAATAAACATGAGCATTCACATTAAGTAGAAGCATCATGGGAAAAAATTATCGTTCTTGCGTTAAGTGCGTGTGAGTGTTGCACTGTTTTAGTGCAGAACCATAGCGCCTCCTACTGAGACCCATGGTATCTGCTGTGTATTTGCCCATGTGGCCACAGAGGAAATCTGAACCACATGTTGGCTCTGTGACACACACACACACGCTCTTCTGCACACGCTGCTTTCGAAAACTTTTGTTGTCCGTTAATGAAGCAAAGGGGGCTGCAGCGAGGGATAAAAATATGTGTAGGCACGCAAAAATGAAGTCATTACGTGCACAGGTATACAGTGCCCTCATGCACATTCACCTTTATGCTACCCTCTGACTCACATAGGTAATGGATGTTCTACACTTACACAAACTGACACATACACACACACGGCTAATATACAGGTTAGCATCTGGCAAAATGGGGAGGCTAAAAGGGAGGGGCAGTGTGGTCCCTTAGCTCCTATAATCTAAGAGGTAAAGAAGGTCTTGTCTCCTATAACAAGCAGGTTGTAATATGTTGGAGGTCACACACACTCTGCCAAGCATCTGCATACACATAGTGGTTTCCTTTCACGCATTTGTGCTAAACAGCAGTCCTTCTAATTCTGGATGGCTGCTACATTGTGGATTTATTCAGACAAATGCACAACAACAAGAGGTCGAACTGCAGAAATTGAAAAGACACAGAGAATGGAGAGACAGTAAAAGTGAGAAAGTGTGACGAAGGTGTAGCATTAAAGCTTCTCCCGCCTGCTGACTGACAGTCTGTTGACTTAATGTCTTTGCTGAGAGAGAGAGAAAAAGAGAAAAGTGGGGAGAAAGAGGGGGGCACTGTCAAACTTCTCACACACTGAACCTTTATACCCCACTGGCAGAGGACCAGGCTTCACGAAGCCCCCTGAGCTCCCAGCGCACCCCCACACAGTTCCCATCCTTACCCACCAGCACCACCAGCCGAGATCTCAATCCATCATGCTCTGCTCATATGAGACCAAGCTGAACCCAGTAACACAAAACGCTTAGCATTAATACCTATGTGCTCTCTCAGTGCCCACTCACTCTCTAGGAGAGTAGAATTTTTCCACAGCACATTCTCACTCTGGTAGGTTTATGCAGATCAGTAGAGAAAATAGTGTATCAGTGTACTACAGGCCCTGCGTTCTCACATACACACTGACCCAAGTTGGCTTCTTTTCATCTCAACAGGATAAAATCATCCAGGGAGAGACAAAGAAAATAATCCATTTCTCAGAGCCTGAGTATGACCCGTCAGGTTTCTCAGAGCACAATGAGATGATGAAATTCCCTTCCTTTGTGTATGTGTGTGTGTGTGTGTATGTGTGTGTGTGAGAGAGTGTGTATAGATGTGGTTGTGCAGAGTCCAGTGTTTATCTTGGGTGTTTTTGCTCTTAGCAGGGAATTAGTTAGACAGCTTTGGTTTCATCGTCAGTAAACGTGCGTTTATCTGTCCATCTGGGTCCGTGTATGTATGCATGCATATGTGTGTGTCACGAGGTTTGTACAGTTTGTGTATATATTGTGTGCTGTGCTGTGATACCGCAGTGTAAATGAGATGTGTTGACAGGGCCTTTCTTCCTGTGGTGCAGTCTGGGCTTTTAACAGCAGTGAGATTCAAGCAGACAATTGATTGCATTCATTATTTCAAGCAGTGAGATGTGGGGCAGTGAAATAGTGTAATTTCACAATAGTTTCAAATAAGCACTCATATACACAATATGCTCTCTTAATTTAAATGTGTTTTGTTAAGCTACAAAAATGGCTTTGCACTTCATCGAGTAATTGATTCATGGCTTTTTTCTCAATGTCAGGGAATGTAATTCTGAAATTTAATTGGAGACAAGTGTATATTTTGGGGAATTTAAGCTTTTATTAATTTTGTACAAGCAAATGAAAGGATCATCCACAATATTTACAGTAATAGCAATCAGCCAACCAGTGATGACAACATTATCAAGCGTGTTTTTGTTGGGAATTTTCCTGACACATACAAACATATGGTACACAAATCATGTAACAGCTCTTACAGCTGAAAATGCCTGAGTGTGACAGTTTCAAGTCGTTCCAAACCTCTTTTTCTCAGTTTTTTTTAATGCGCATGTAACACAAACATACAGACAGTATGAATTAAATAACAGATCCCTAATCAGATCAGACATTGTGATTATTAAAACTTGGTCTATTAATAGTGCTTCTGTGCTGCTTTGAACTGTGTCATCAGCACAGTGCGTAATGCGTAAGGATGATATATGATTTTTAGCCACTGTAGCAGTATGGCTCCAGGAATGGCAATGTTTGGTTGGTCAGTCCCTCACCTTGGGCCAGACTGAAAAATCACAACAATTATTGGCTGGACTGCCATTAAATTTGGTAGAAATATCCATGGTCTCCAGAGGAATGTATCCTTATGACTTTGGTGAGCCTCTGACTTTTCCTCTAGCACCACCATGATATTCATATTTGTGGTTTTGACCAAAATATCGCAACAACTATTGGATAGATTGCCATGAAATTTGGCATTATGTTCCTTTAAGATGAACTGTAATAACTTAAAGTGATCCTCTGACTTTTCATCAAACATTAGCATCAGGTCAAAATTTGATTTTGTTAAACACTTGGGTTTATTACCAAATATCTATAATAATATGATATATATTATGAACATGATAAGCATTATACCTGCTAAATATCTGCATGTTAGCATGCTGGCATTGGCATGTAGCTCAAAGCAGTGTATGTACACACACAGAGTGTTCACAGAGCTGGCAGCATGGCTGCAGACTCTTAATCATGTTTAAGTATACAACACAAAAACAACAATAATCTAATAAGGTCATATTTTACTTTACTTTGCTTGTAGACTAAAACTTGGTCTATTGACTGGAGACTATTATTTTGAATTGTGTCATTACCACAGGCCTCATACATTCTGTGTAGATAATATTTCAGTCCCCAACTCACTCATGTACAATTTTAACCGAGGAGCTGAAGCTGAGCTGAAACCACAGATAAAAACATTTGTGTGACATAAATCCTAAGGAGAGTCTCTTTAATTCGTTGGTGTAGCTACCCTGTTGTACCCTGACTTCTCCACTCCTTTACAGTACAGTCTGGGCCCCCGACATGCATCCACAAATAAAAGTTCCAGGACTTTCCTCCTCTTGGAGTGCATAAATAAAAGTCCCTCAGCCTTCCTGTGTCCCCCATCCATGTAGAATTACTTATGAGGCTGTCCAGCTGCTGAGGCAGGCAACCACTCAGCTCCACACTGACAGCAGACATCACTTAGCCTCAGGGTAACCCTGTGCACCTAGAATGCAAGTCATCTTCCAGTAACGGGACTAAATCATTGTTGGCTCTTGCCCTTTTTTTGCATTGTTCAGGACTTTGATCATGGCTGAGACTCAATTGCCGCTTCTGCACATCAGGCTAAAATGGGCAGCAGCTTCAAACTGTTTATAGCATGGGACTGAAAATGTGATTTGCTTTATGGCTGGTCCTGCAGTAAATGTGCCCAGAAGAACATTAAAATGGCCAAAGGGTTCAGGTTTCTCCACCTTCTTAGGTGATACACAAAGATAGTGATAGTGAAGATATATACCTGAAACCTTTGGTTCAACTACTGGTGAACAAAACAGGCATGTAAAAGTTATGAGGCAAGATACAATTACTTGGAATAAATCTATATTTAATGTATAGGAAATATTGTATGTAGATTATACTTGACAGATTGAAACATACACACCAACATAAAATAACAAATTAATATATATTTAACTCTGGTGTTTTCAGACCCCAGAAATTAAAGTTGTGTCCTTAAATGCATTACAGTTTACTGAATATCAGAATTCTGTTGATACAGTTTTAGACATATGATGTCTAATTTTCCCAGTGGAAACAATTGTTACTCAAATAATAAAGCTGACATAGACAAGTCAATTTAAGGTTCAAGCACAGTGTCTTCTTACATGTACACTCTTATTTATTAGATTCTGAAAATTAGAACCTTTCCAGTCCTGCTTTTTACTGCAGAAACACCCTAGTCTGAAACCAGAGCTCAGCTGACAGATCCTCACCCTGAGATTCATTATGCATCTGGCAACAAGATGCCTGAGGAATCACAGAACTGTTTTGAGGGAAGTTTAGTGACACAGGTAAGAGCTAAGACTCTGCCAGGGCTGTTTGATTGTGTAATGGAGAACAGGTTTTTGTGTGGCTTTCTTGTCTTAATTTGTTTTTTTTCCTGCTTTTTTCCAGTGTCTTACATTTTCTCACTCAGTCTGCCACAAACTGTGAAGTCTGATTACATTTGGCCTACACTGTACCATTCTCAGTCTGCCTATTCTCGGGTGAAATTATGCTTGGCCCCGGCTTTGGACGTATTTCCTGGTTCTGTGCTGAATTATGGTTGGCACATCAAGCTCGGCGAACCTTGGTTATGCTGCCTGGATTTTTATGGCTGGATATGTTCACAATAGAGCTTTTCAGGATTTTGAATATATCTGGACTGAAGCGTATTCTTCAAAAATACTTTAATTTCAGCAAGAAACTTGACTCCCTTTTGTAGACATTTGTTCCGTTTTGCCCAAAAGTGCCACACAACACACTGACTCTTTCAGTTCAGTTTGGAAAGTATGTTTCCCAACAGGCAGACTCGCAGAAATCTGTTTTGCTGTCAGGTTTATTTATCAGCTGCTGTGAAAATTACTTTTTTGTTGCTAGCTTCCTTGGGTGATTCCCTCCAGTTTTCTCTCTGAGAATATTTCACATCCATAGATTTTGTCACCCAGTTTAACAAAGCTGAAAAACTGTGTTGTCTTTTAAATGCCATGACTCCATATTGTGTTTAGTATTCTGAAGTTTTCTGCTCCATTTTTTATCCTGCCTGTCTGTTTCTCTTCTAGTCATGTGTTTGGCTTCGCTAAACAAAACATTGGCCATGTAGTCCAACAGGAAATACTCCCACATCTGGTGCTGGTTCAGAACATCAACATGAAGAAGTAGGCTTTATGGGGAGTTAATGTGTGCCCCCCCCCCCCACGCCCCTCTATCCCAGCCCCTCGTTCCTCCAGGCCACCGTGGACACCCCCACCCCCACCCCCAAGTCCTTACACCGTTTACACCGCTCTTCCAGTGTCTCTGTGAATCTTCAGGGGGAGGCAGAGGGTCCTAAACACTGTGAGGAGTCCAGCCTCTCTCTGATGCCTCTATAAATAATCAATGAAAATCTCTGATTTACACTTATTAGTCACACTAAAGAAGGGCTCTCAAGACCTCTTATCAGTGTTGCTGCACCTCCACTGTATGTAGACGTGCTCAAAGCACTCACTCACACACACACACACACACACAGTGATGTGTAGTCACATACTGTGACTCATATAAACATTTCATTGACATCTCTGACAGAAACTCTTCACCTGATCTTGCACACACTGAGAATATTGCTTCCTGACTGGCACAGGCACGCACACATACACACATCTTCACAGCTTGTACTTTCTCTCAGCCTGTGGAGTTTTTGCTCATTAAGATAATATTATGGTCTGCTTTGGTATCAGTCATTCCCCTCTGCCCTAAGCTGAGTGTATGATAGTTATTAAAAAGGCTGTTATGCTTGGGAAAAGGTTGTCTATTTATTCTGTTACCATGCTTCTCTCTTCCCATCAGAAGGAATAGCTGTGTGTGTGTGTGTGTGTGTGTGTGTCCTTGTGTCCCATTTACCACTGTACATTTTTATTAGTTTGTAACTGATGGTACACAAAAGACCATTAGCCCAACAGTCAGAATACAATTGTGGATTATACTGTATATACTGCATAATGCGCTTTGACCAATATTGATCGATGACTTTGTGATGGCTCCAAATTTCTCACAAGAGTATAACAGCATCTACTTCCCTCCTCTCAGGCCGTGTGACCCCTGAGCAGCTGTGCTCCTACATGCAGCTGTTTCGGAGCAGTTGGAGGGCGCTAGAGAGTCACTGTGGGGTGCTCCAGCTGGGACTGGCCACGGCCCAGGCGCTCCGCCACCCCAGCCTGCCCCGCTGGGATTCCTGCTTGGCCTTCGAGCGGCTGCTGCTGCAGGTTTGTGCTCATCTTACACAAATGTCTTATCCATATGTGTTACAGGCGATGAAAGCTGAAAAGTCTCCTTTTAAAATGGGATATCCACTACTTAAAAAATGCAATGACTGACAGAAATGTTTTTTGAGCCCTTTAACTACAAAACAGCATTTCAGATCTGTGCAATTCTCTTTTTAAATATTGAGGAATGCAGATCAAATATCTAAAAGAATGCACAAGTGTTATTTTTGAATTGCATCCTAAACAATGTCACATTGACAGAGTTAAGCAGGAAAACAACACATTCACTGGCAGTTTGTGATTAACATGGTGATTATTCTTTCACATCTTTCCCTTCGGTAAATATTTTATTGCCTGCTCTGCAGGTAAGTGGGTGCTTGTGGTTCGCTAAACGGTGGCCAGAATGTTGTATTAAACTGACAGAGACAGGAAAAAATGCAGATTCCTCTGCTTCATAAACAAGGTCAGTTGTGTTTGTAGGGAAAACATTCGGATCCAGTAAACAGTGTAAAAAAAAACAGCCATATTTCCATCATGTTATTTAGAGGAGGAAGGGGTCTAGTTTACAGGGGCGGACAGAGGCGGATGTACACGTGTGTTTGACTTTGGAAAGGTCAAAGGGCAAGTTTGATGGGGAGACAGAGACAGAAGGGATGAGGAAGAGGTGGAGCATAAGAATAAATCAAAAGCCAGACCAGCCAACTAACTTCTCCAGCCTTATTTCAGGTCTTTATCTATTATCAGAGCGTATTCTAAAAACCTTGTATCACCAGGCTTCCAAGCTAAACGGCGCCATACTATGCGCTAACTAATACTAATATTAAAGCCATCTCCTCCGTCTCTTACCTTGCCATTTTCACTGAGTCTCTTTATATTCCTGACGCTGTAAAGCAAGCAGTAGGACAGCAGAGTATTTAGGAACTTATTAAACTAAATCACGGAAAAATAAAACAAGCTCACAGCAGTGCCCCATGCCTAATTGGAATTTGAAAACAACCTCATAAACCTTGGTCCTCAGCTGGGGCCATCACTGGTTTATTAAATAAAGGAAGAAGACTTTAGGGCTTATAGTTCCAGTATCCATTTACTCCATGACTCCACTTTGATCCATCCCCCTTGGTTGTCTAGTATACCTGGATAACACAAAGTACAACTTTCTCACCACTTTTTTTAAAGTTTCAGACTCCGAACGACCAGGACTGTGTCCTCAGGTGGAACAGGGTCTGGTTAAACTGTTGGTGACTGTGTTATAAACAGGCTGTTGCTGTATACGCATCAGGATGACACATATATATAGCACTTGGCCCAGATTCAAAATGGCATTCTTCAAGAATCACATCTTAACAATCAGGCCTTGAGCGCGACGTGAGAGTCAGTGTTTGCAATCAAAACGGGCCTGAGTTTTATTGAGGTATTAAAGGAAATGAGTTGTGCGTCCTCTGTGCCCCCTGTGTTTATTTAATTTCCATGTGAGGTTTTTGCTTTGGCTCAACATGGACAGAGAGAAGTTAATTACATTACAAAATGGCGGGTTGAGACGCTTTCTGCTCTGCCTGGCGGTCGAGGCTGTGTTTGCTCTGCCTGAGTGTGTGTGAGGGCTGCTGTGGGTACGACAGGGCAGAGTTGGACACTCCATCGCTGGTGGACAGTGTGAGTTCATTCAGGCCAACTCCTCTGTGGTGCATTGGGGCCTCGCAGTGGGCAGTGGCCGTACTGAGTCAAAGGGCCACTGAGTTCAGGGACCAGCCTAGTGCATGCCTTTTCCAATGCTTTGTCCGTATAACATACTGGGTAATAGCTACTTTGTGACCTAAACAACTTTTCCTGAGCTGCAATGTAGTGTCTCACTCATGAGGTAATGTTTAAATATGCTGTACCACATGAAAAAAATGCTGAGATGTGCTGCACTTTTGCAGATTTCCATGGTAACCTTTGCCATTAAGGCAGCATACCTACCCTGTGAGGGTCTTGCAGCTGGGAGGTTAATAAGATAGAGACACAGATGTGGTGATGGAGGTTGGACATGTTAGTTGGACTGTGATATAAATGTGGTTAGTGTGAAACATGGTGTTTACATTGCCGCTGGATTTATTACCTCCTCAGTATAGTACTTATATTTGTGTGAGATGGCCACATATCGTCTTGGCTGGCACTGCCACCCTGCCTGCACCTATACCCCACCCCTGCTGCCCTGGGCCCTGGCTGTCTGGCATGTAACAGGGTTTTTGGTCTGAATGGGACAGATTGAGCAGGCTTGGTCCAGCTCCAGCCCGCAGTTACAGAATGTGTATGCTAGACATGCTCAGTGCTGATGCAGCCAAAGCAAAACTCAACAGACTCACTCTTTCACCACTTCCCAGAACATCACAGGCGCACTACACTACCCTCCCACTAACAGCCCAGCCAGAGCCTCTACCTCACCAAACTAAACATGTACACTACTACTGTACATCCCTCCCAAAGAGAGCTGACTTGGGACAAGTTGCGGCTACATGTTTTTTTTCTAATGACTTTTTAAGGTCAGTATTGTCTTTGAGTGTGCTGTGCAGCCTACTGCTGATTAGTCTGTCACATCACTGAACATGGTAGTGATGACAGCAGTGCAGTAGAGAGGAGCTAACCTCTCTCACCCCAGCCTGTTGCTTTACTCCACTGGGATTACCAGGGCATGCCTCTGCAAACATTCAAGCTCCCGAGTTATTACTGGTCACAGTGCTGCTCAGACAGAAAGCTGTAGTAGGCTGTATGTCCCCGTCTCCCATGGGTCACACAAACTGCCGGCCTGGTCCTTATCTCTGTCTCTACTGTGTGTTTGTGTTTTAGTCTGAAATACTGTATACAGTATGTAAGTTAAAATAGAACCATGAACCCAAACCCAATGCCATTGACATTAATAACACCCTCATTATTCAACATACACACAACAAAAATCCAAATACGAGTCATTTTGAAAACATCAGCATCTACCAGAGTGGACATGAATATGAAGTCCAAACTATTTTACTCGGGCAACCAGTTTTAGAGCGTCACAGGTCAACTCAATTCTTAGTGTGGTTCTTAGTAACTGAGAGGCGACCATGGGTCAGAGCAGGCCCAGTCCTAATATGTATTGTCAGGGGTCTCTGATCTAAGTGTCAATATGTGTAATGCTGGAGTGCGGCCAAGTTGACTCAATACCAGCTTTCATCATGTACTGCATCATAGTCATCACAAGAGAAAAATGTGTTTTGTGTGAGAGTGAACTGTTAAGCTTAGGAAAAATGACATGTAACACTAGGCTTTTCAACCAAGGCTGCTCCTTAATTGATGGACCATAATGCTGCTGCCAGTGTTGGTGTTATCTCTGTATTTGGGCCTTTTCGGGTCGACTGCATTTTGGTTAATTATCCTTTGATCTATTCCAGTGTGACTGTCTCTGGGTCCCATTTAGATCTAAGTCTTGTTTTTTTTTTAGGGAAAAAGAGTCAGTCTTTTTCAGATTGATATTTTACTATGTTGCTCTGTGTCCATGTCTGTGTTGTAAATTAGTATATAGCTGGGTTGGAGCCAGGTGACCCACATACTCCATTAACCCTCCCGCCCCCTGTACAGTGTCAGCGTGTGCTGGCCTAAACACTCATGACCCTTCACCTCTATTCCTCGACCCCTCCTGGACATAAACTGACCTGTAGAGACTCAAACCTGCTGGTCTGCAGCATGTCAGGGGCCTGACAGAAAAACACATGTCATGCCCTGTTATGTAAAACAATGTGAAGGCACAATAATCCCCAGAATACTTAACATGCAGTTATATCTATATAACATCTGGATTGTATCATTTCTTATGGCGACAGTGGGAGAAAATGTTGATATTGGTCCCAAGTAACTTTCATCTTATCTGAGCTGCATGCCACAGACAGACAGGGGGCTTTAAGCCTGTAATTGGCCTTTCCCCAGGGTATGGAGTCTGTCCCCTCATCCCAGACATTCCCCCCTTATTCTCCATCTCTGCTGTGTCCCTACTGCTCCCACAGGGGGGGATTTTGCTGTATTTTGCTGAAGATTGTAACAAAGGGGTGTGAATGACTCCGGGGCACTGCCCTGGGATGTCCAGCACTGACCTCCTACACTTCCCCACTGTTTAACAGCCTCACATCTGGACTGACCTGGACTGACCGTCTCCCTATCCATCCACTTTCTGAACCACATTCTCCCTCATCTAGCCCCTGTGTTTCCTCTCTGTAGCCTCCCCAACCCTGGAGCAACACAGATTCGCTCACAGAATGAACCACAGGAGGTTCAGGATCAACTCCCGTCTGTCTCTTGACAAAGTGGCCTCTCTGTCTCTCTCCCATCATCCTGTGTTCATCCCTTTTCTCCAAACATTATATTGCACTCACTTTTAAATATACTGTTTACCCTGTATCTCTGTTTTGTTTTCTCCAAACATATGCCTCACTATCATATACACACACGTGTACTGTACAACACGAACTCCTGTACTCTGCTAAACCCCACGTCTCTGTACTTTTGAAGCATAACAAGCCTTTTAAAAGTAGGAGGAAAACAGAGTTGGAAAAAAGCTGGGTTTATCAGAAGAGTGAGTTATTTACCTATCTCTTCCTTCCTCTGTTTAGTTGGAGAGGATTACAGTGGGAGAGAAGAGCAGTGATGGAGTTCACTCCCAGGAAGACCCAGGAATAGCCCCTATCTCCACCTCTCTTCCTCTCCCCGCGCTTCTCAGCACCCTGAGACGGCTGTGTTTACATTGTTCTGCGCAGCTCAGGCCTAATGTACTATCTGTTTAATAGGCAGAGAGAGGCCTGTTTATAGAGGGGGGGCCTTTTTAACAGAGGTGATGGGTTGGTAGGCTAGAGGGCAACACCAACTCATCTCACTTCCTGTTATCATTACCTCTCTTCTCTCCAACAGATAGGTGCTTGGCTCGCCCGTTTCTGCATTACTTATCCTTAATCGCCTGGCCATCTCGCTGGCTATGATTGTGCTCAATTGCCCCCGAAAAATCAACAAGGAACACACAAGAAGGCTCAATCGTTGCCTCATACAACCTCTCACTGACTCACCTCTCAGCTCAATAGTAATTCGTATGCTGCATTTAAATGTTCTACTAAGCATCTTTCACATCTATATCTCAGCCCACTGAGCCGAAACTTTATAGGAATTGCTTTGGTGTTAATAGTTGTGGGAATTATAGAGCTAAGCAGCTCTGAATGTTAAAGCTGAGGGGAGCAGGAAGGGCTTTAACAACAAACATTTTCTTTTACTTAAAGCAGCCTTTTTTATTTTTGGAATTGTTCTTATCAAGTCAGAGTTGTGACCACCATATTTTTGTTCTGGTCTCTATTGTTTACTGCGGTTGTTTAACTGTGGAGTCAAAACCTTCACATCAGGAGGATTTTTTCATGTGGCTCGAGTTTTTTTCTCACGAAAGTGTTTTTTGAGGGTTCTGTAGATATACAACTGAAATCGTTTTTTCAGCCTCAGCCTAAGATTTTTCTACACTGTTCAGACCAAACTTTATTGAACGGTTGATCTTTTCTTGGAGATCGGCCCATGCTGCTCTCCTCTTAAAGCACACTTTCCGGATTTCAGATCTCGCTGTACTGAGCTGTACTTGCTTCATTCCTTTCTAGTGTTTGGGGTGAGGTGGTCAAGGAACATGATCAGAGGGGGTTTGAAGCTCCCACTGACACTCTCCACCCTGGTGAATCAGGTCAGTGTGGTCTGCTGACTGGCCTCTCAAGGCCAGGGACTTTATTTGAGCATGCTCCAACAAGTACAATTACAGGTTGAAATCAGCAATGCCCAGCATTCACCCTTGATTACAATAAAGGAAGGCCGTAGAAAAAGCTGACTATTAGGGAAGATGGCGGGGTTTGCAAGAGACCCAATAATAAACCAGTGTCCTAGATAGGCCTTCCGACGAACCACTTCATACGCTTCTGTTCCTCTGGACTGGCACTGACCCCATCCAGCTTTCTAATATGTCGTTGCTCACTGTTTATATTCCATTTTTTTCCATGATGTACTGCATTTGAGAAACCATAGCTAGATATGCTTGCAGCTAAGTGTGTGTGTTGGCCTGTGTGCATGCATGCATTCATGCACATGTGCATCCTTTAATGTGCTTATTCTGGGTAACAGTGTCTCAACTTCCTGCTGTCACAAACAGGCTTTCTGTTCCTGTAGAAAAGCTCCACCCCAGGACAGATTAACTATCAGGTCATTGCTCACCTGCTGAGCACAGGCCAGGAAGGTCACAGCCTACAGGACATGTGTCTTTTGTGTCTGTATGTCTGATCTGAAATGTGAGACAGAGACAGTCTCCAGGACCTTGAGTGTCTTCCTTAGATACTGATTGGACCCCCGAGTCAGATTAAAGATTTTTAGGCAGACTGACATTTGTTGTGATTTCGATCAGTTACTAGTAACACATTAGAAATCCACTGTTAGCCTCACAGATTTAATATACTTTACCTAGATGCTACATGATGTCCAATTCTCTGCGCTTGTTGACTGATGATGAATGCTCAGCCTTGTGAGCAGCAGAGAAAAGAACTCAGGGGGAATTTAGCCTTTGGCCAAGCCTGGCCAAGGTACATTTAGGGGTGGACATAGATTGGCAGTGCCCCTACTGCCAATGATGGGTAAAGACGATTCTGTGGACAGAGATGAATGGGACAAAGTGGGGGCGCAGGAGGACCTCAGGGGTCGTGAAGCAAAGGTGGGACAAGACCTTGATTTAGTGCATCACCCCATCTAAAAACCCTGCCTGCACCTCTCCTCACCCTCTGCTCACTCATGCCCACCATCCAGACCACTTTTGTCACCAGATTGGACTAGTCACCCCTAGAGGAACGAGGCAGGCCAATCACCATGGTACGTAAGCAGTGAGGGTCAAATCATCAATCAGAGACAGACTCTTGCCACCCTTGCTCTGTCATACTCACCCATACTTCCCCGGGCACTACTCCATGTGACTACATAGCTCCACAGGCTGGATCCAATGGGTTTGAGGGCGATCAGGTACATTTGTTGCATATGTATCAGTGACAGGGTCAGTGTCCTTTGACCAATTCAAGTGAGTGTGCCACCTCTGAACCAGCATGTCAATGGATATGTCATGTTAGCAATAATAACTCAAATCTATCCCCACCTGTGGTGTTATAGAGACCTTTGACTTTAGAGGTAGGCTTTATTTGATTAAATGTTTGAAAGGCTCATGGCAGAGCGATCTAAGATGAGTCCAGCAGCATCTCAGTTTTTGATTTCAGTATAGAGCGTATAGACCCCAGTCATCCGTTTGACTTTAAATGTTTCAATGTTATAGGTTGTGACAACATTAGCTGTATCTTGGTTTTGGCTTTCCAGCTTCAACTTGTGCTGGTCTTGCATTTGTTAGGAGCAATGTTGATGGAAAAATGCATACAGCTTTCCTTCTTTAAAGGTTTGGCAAGGTTGCCTTTGTTGTTCTGGAACCATCTCAGAAGAGCTTGTGAAATGAGTCTCATCTGTTGAGGGTTTTAGGAATGCTTACCTACTAACTCGTAGAATACGATTGACATTAGGGAAAAGAATAGAGAGATGCCCCCAGCCTAAGGCTCCCTGCTGGGGTCTGGAGGTAGTTACATTTCATTCCATAGTGTTAGTGTTTTCTCTTCTATGCTTGTAGCATTCTGAGTATCTGTCTTTCTCCTCCCAACTTTCATCTTTCATTATTAATATGGGATTACTCCAAAGATTTGTAGAAATGTGTCTCTATTATGTATGTGTAGTTTGTATTTGGGGGCAGAAGGGAGTATCTGTTGACTGCAGCCACATGCTGGAAACATCCTGTAAGAGAGTAACTAGAGCGTCAAGGAATATGTACGCGATCGACAAAATATTTGTAAATGGATTTGTTAGGAAATGCCTCAGAACAGCCGCCAAAATACTGAATATGTTTAGTGCAATTATGACAAATAAAGATCATTGTCCTCATGTTTGTGATGCAGCGCACAGAAAGATGTATTTCTTTACCGACATACAGTAAATTACAAGTATTAGAATGTACTGCAGTAACTGGAACATGTGCGCAGTTGACAGCAGTGCATTTTGATAGGCATACAGAGTTTGCTGAGTGTTTCACCGCCTGTCGGTGTATACCACTCAAAGCTAAAACTAAGCTGTTCCAGCCCTCCACGCTACATTTTACTCAATAGGAAAACTTGATTTGCAAACATGTGAGGAAACTTCACTAATTTCATTTTCCCATTTAGCTTTCATCTGGAGGAACTCATATGCCCCACTTTTTCTTTTCTATTGTTCCAAGCTCCGCTAAGGAGACATATGTGGGCCTGTTTTGTCCCGCTGCTTTCATGGAAATGGGGAGAGAAGGAATGAAAGTAACTCAAACGAGCACTAATAACCGCCTAATTAAGTGGAGCGGGAGGAGGTATGAGGGGGGCTTGAGGAGGCCGCTTACTCATACGCCCACCATGTGCCTCCTTGCCCCTCCTCCCAAACCTCCTGTTTAATTCTCTGTCTTCTCCAATTCTACAGTTTTCTTTGCTTTTTGTTCTAAGTTATTTAAAATGCTGCGTTTCTTCATGTTTACAGTTGTGATGTTTCTTGTGCTCTGAGCCGCGATGTTCAAACACCTGATCATCTCAGCCACAACAAGTGATAAAGGTT
>BRZM01000079.1:5838663-5898995 GCA_033238685.1 Lates japonicus | reverse complement strand
TGACAGGGAGATAATCACATTAGAAATAGTTGCCATCATTTAGAAACCCCAGCTGATTAAAAGAGCAACACCCAGAAACAACTCCCTCAGCCCCTCACATTAGTGCCCCGTGGAGAAATTCAACCATGTAAATAGAAAGTGTGGGAGATATCAATGCTGCTCCTCCAGTTGCTTTAATGCGTGAGGAGGACATAGTTTGTGACCCAAGAACTCTGGAAGCGGTGATCCATTAGACCCCGGGGAGATAAACTTAGGATCAAAGTTGAATGGAATAAGGTAGAAAATGGAGTTCGGTGCAGAACCACCGCGTTCTCACTTCTCCAACACTCTTCAGCCTTCAAATCGCATACAAGACTTTCTCAAGTAAAACCTCAGTGGAGCCATTATTCGATTTGATTTGTGTTATCGGTTTGCAAGTTCTAGCAGTTTTGATTTTCGCCAAATATATAAGCAGGATTTCCAGTTATGACTGTTTTGGAGGAATTTTTTATCACATCAGAAGAGTTTAAGAGTCCGTGGGAATTGGCTAGATGTATGACAGAATAAAAGTGAGGATGCACTGGGAATGGGTTAAGAAATCTGGGAAAGGGAGCAATAGAAAGAATGATATAATAGTCCAAGGCAAAGTTTTAAAAAAGAAAAAATTAGTGTTGGGTCTGTATTAGTGGTTTGAGCTTGTCTCTTTGCCTGTCCTGGTCGGTTTTTAGTTGAGCTGTAGGCTCAAGGCTCTGGGAATGTTATGTTTGTGTAGAAACCTGGTGATGTTGTTTGTATTGTTCCTATTTTGTGCCTGTGTACGAACTAGTGTCAGCAGACCAGGGACTGTTTTCTTTCTACACACACACACACACACACACACACACACACACACACACACACACACACACACACACACACACACACACACACCCACACACACACACACACACACACACACACACATACAAACATACAAAAAACATTCACCCTATCTGTCTCCACCCTGACCCCAAACTCCTTCTCTGCATCTTTTGGTCTTTGCCCCTCTCATGAAATGTGGGTCAATGCTCAAGTAAATTGCCAAAAAAGAGATCCTGGTAAAACCCTCTGATATTCAAAGTGCTATAACAGATGGAATCCATGCAGGGTGATGGGTGTTAGTGTGCAGACATGTAGTCTGCAGTGGGATCACTGCATGTCTGTGCTCTCTTTCATTCTAGCCTGCATGTTGTGTGCAGGCGCTCGCCTTGACACTTTAGTAAACACAAGCATGACACATATACTTTCTGTTGCCTGTACGTGTGTGTCTGTTCCATTCAGACTGGGTTTCTAGTGTTTTGGTGGGACAAGCACAACCTGCGTTAGCAGCGGTGTCACGCTAGTATGTACGTGTGACAGAGGACTGCTATGTGTGCAGAATGCCACCCTGTTTCAGGTCTTAGATTACTCACATAAAGAGTGTTCTCTTCACAGTCCACTGCTCTGATACATTAAGCATAAAGTCACTGTGTTAAAATAATACCATTAACTGTACAGCAGGACTGCATTTGTGAGCAAAACTGTTATTTAAAAGGTTCAGTTCTTATCTGTGGTAATACAACTTTTGAAATAATGGAAGAGTTGCAAATAAACATTTTTGTCTCCTCTAAACTTTTATTTTGAAGGTTTCCTCCCTCTGCCACCACTACCCCTTACTGTGGCTTCTATTTCCTAACTCTATTTTCTGTCTCCTTTATGTGTGAACCATGGGTTTCCAGTAAAAAACGGATAGGAGAATATGCCTGTAACTGTTTATCATGCGGTCTTTACCCAATAATGCCTTTATTTCATTGTGTGTGTACATTTATGTGTGTGTGTGTGTGTGTGAGCACTGCAGATCTTTCTTTAATCTTTTTTGGATTGTTAATGACGTAGCTATGTCTCATGTTCGGCCCCCCCAGCTCAGACGCAGACTAAATGATCGTACTGATCATAACTGACTGGTAAACAAAGATTCGGTCTGAGTCACATCTTAAGTGTGGTCATCGGGGGAGCATCATGTGACCTAGCACCGTCACACCACCATCACACCACAGATAAGATCTCTTAGTGGAGGTCCTACTACATTCCCTTCCCATCACCCCAAACCTTTTATTCCCGTGTTTCCTCTCTCTTTTATTTGTTCGCTGTCCTTTTTTTCTCCTGCTGTTTGTCTCTCAGGATGGTTTTTCTTTTTTCTTTTTTGGTTAGTTAACATGTTCCAGTTTCTTCTTATTTTGAACATAATTCATCTCTACATCGGTGCAGGTGTGTGTATGAGTGCGGGGAAATGAAGGGAGATTAGTTGTTTTCAATTTCCCATGTCTGTAATGAGTGTTTTTATAAATGTTTGGGGAAGAGCAGCCGTGTGTAGGCGTGTTTGTCAGTGTCTGTGATGGAGGTAAATGTTGTTGGGACGGTCCAGATTATGATGTAGACGGTATTTACACAGAAAAGCACACGCAAGACGCAGCCCTCCCTCACTAAGGCTTAAAACCCTTTTGCCTTTAAACAGATGTGCACATTACCTCTTTTTCATTTACACATAAATACAGTGTTACGTCTGTGACCTCTGTGTTAATGTGGGGTTCAGAAAAGAAGCTTTCCATATGTGGCACAGGAGTGTAAGCAGTGTTCTCCTCAACACACACACACACACACACACAAATAAAACCCTCCACCTTTGAGAGACAGCTAGTGTACCAGCTGTACCCCACAGTCATGACTCACATTAGAGAACACTAGTCGATGACACAGCTCTCAGTTTATTCGTGATGAATTCCATGTTTTATTCAAACTTCACCACACAGGCTCACCCATGACAGAGCTCTGCATCCACCACAGCAGCCTGTGATGACACCCCTCTCAGGTTAGAAATGACTGCATGGACAGAGCTGAAGTCAGCGATGCAGCATTCACAGTTGCACAGCCGTGACCCACCTAACATACAGCTAATAGTTTAAAAATATCCAACACTTCAACTGCAGCCCATTTCCTGTCTATTGAAGCTTTCTCCAGGATGGAGGGATGGAGTTTTTGGAGTGAAAGAGGACAGACAGTTGTGGTTCAATCAGTGCAGGCTGAGATCAAGCTTTCCTGGGCTCGGCATGGTGCAATACTGCCCCCCAATGTTTGAAAGTCTCCACAGGCCTTAAAACTGAATATGCAAAACTTTTATCTCCCTCTTAAGCAAACATTGTATAAACTCAAAAATGTGTTTTCCCTCACATAAATCAAACTCAAAAACAGATCAGGATTGCACTGATTACACTTTTATAATTTTGCATTCAGGCTGCTCCCAGCCAGTCAGGCCAAACTCTTATTTTGAAATAGCATCCTTTGTGCTGGTTAAACTTATTCACCCCTCCTTCCTAACCCACCTCTGCGCCCTCCCCTCCATGTGTGAGACAGAAAATGGAATCAGATGGCCTGCTTTAATCTTTCGCACTACAAATTTCTTCATTAAAAAAAAGAAACAAGAAAAAAAAAGTGATTGCGTATCATGTTTCTGATTGGCTACAGTGGAAAATGAAACTGAGCAACTGCAAAATGTCGAAGACAGTTGTTTTGCTCCGCGTCCCATCGGATAACTTGCGGTTGTTGCATTCTGCTTCGTCTAGAAACCGTCTGTTTACCTCAGGATGTTTTCTCCCTGCTGGAGCCTCCTGGGTCAATTAGCAGTGGATGTAATGCACTGTCCTTGGCAGTATTAGAGGGATGTGTGTGTTTCAGGGTGAGTGTGTCTGCCCATGAATGTGTGTGTTTCAGTTTCTCCCAGTGTGAGAAAAGTGCGGGAGGTTTTACATGGCCCTGGGGTTTGTGGCTGCAGAGCAACTCTCATCTGGTGAATTACGCCATAATCTGTTGCAGCCTATGTGGCAAAAATAAAGGCTCATTAATTCCCTTATGTTTCCAAACACTTGGAGTGTACTGCCTTAATGCAAATTTTCACATTAAAAGCTCCTACGGCTTCTATCTCACTAATTTTTACTACTAGTATAGTACTAAAGGAACTGCAGCTCTTAGCCTGAGTGTGATAAGGAGGCAGGGTGTCGTGTGCCGGGCAGACAGAGTCCAGCCACAGTGACCAGCATGTGGCTGACTGGCGGTGACAGGGCGGAGTGCGGGGACTGTGTGTTTGTGTCTGTGATTGGGTCCCACGTCTCCTCTAAATTATAGCCCTCAAGCTCTGTGCCAAGCCAACCTTTGACACACAGAGCAGAAAAGAAAAAACGCAGATAAAAGACAGAGAGCTGCATGTGGAGACAGTGGCTTAAAGAGGATAAAAGGTGAAAAGGAGGAGATGTGATGTAGAAGGTGTTGAAAGCTTTTGCATGTATTGACAGAGAGGCAGCTGCCCATCCATCCCTCCTTCCGCAAAGCCGACATTCAGCTGTGCGCCTTCATGTGCAGGAGTCCATTGATTTCTCTCCCAGCAGTCCAGCCTGCAGATCTGCGACCAGGCCGCTCGGCTGGGCAGAGACAAAACAGACCCACCTCACACTCTGTGTGGTAATTCAGGCCTCATTTAAAAGGAAAGATTTATGTCTTGGTGTTCCCACAAACATAACAGGCATCAGGCTGATGGAGCCCGACCAGGGGTCACCTTACCTTTAAGAGCTTTTCCATCCACTACCCTGTCTATCACTCCATCTCCTGCTTTACAACTATCTGTCCAATCAATCAATCTATCTTATCTACCAATCAATCAAAAAGTTTTGTCTTTTGCACTTTCCTTTTTTCTTTGTGTTTATTTTTCCAACTTGGCTCCTCAACTTTTCATGTGTATGTTGCGACATGCACAAGTTAACCGACTGATGGACAAGCCACAGAGTTGTGGTCAGGCTGTAGAGTGCATTCAGTACATTCCATAATTTACTGAGTCATAATAGATTTGTTGTAAAGAAAATCCTTGTGTGTTTTCCCTGTGCATTGAAGCTGTGTTTTGCTTAGTCATCAGGTCACCTGGATGATGCTCGGTCTGGAGGAAAGACCATTGACAGACTTTACAGCTATAAACACACAATGTGATATAAAATAGGGCAGGGCACCACTGACCGACCATTTGCTGTTCTGAGTTATATTCTACTCTGTCTCTGCGAATAAGAATGTGACTCTGCTGTTGTTGTCAGCTGTTAAATGATGAGTGCTGTGATGATCAGATAGGACTTTAAAGTCTTTGTCCCCATGTTATGGAAGATATGTACACTCAACTGTCTTTTTCTGAATCATCTATTGTTTATTTCCTTAGAAAAGGGAAGAGTAAATGAGTTACACCGAGAGAAATGAGGATATAGAGATGAAATTCAGGCTAGTTTTGCACAAAGTTGGGTGATTTGATTAATTGGTGATCTTCCACTGTATGATCTTGTGTGAGGACTTGCTCTCCTTTCTGTTTAGAGTCATGTTTCCGCTCTCCTTGTTAAAGACCTGATGCGTTGTCCACACCTTTCACACAAGACAGAATGATGGCAGTAAAAAGAGCGACAGAGATAAACTTTATTTTTCCATTCTCGCTCGACTTAAGGTAAATTTCCATCTTTTAATAAACAGACGTTTTCCGGTGAACCTGCTCTAGGATTCATCATTGTCATCACCACAGGTTACAGTCAGCATGTGTCCCTGCTTAAATACTGTAAATGTGCAAGTGCACTGGCAGGCTCAGACAAGTCATTTGCGAAGTATTTGTGAGTTTGCTCTGAGTCTTGCTGTTGTTTACAAGTTCAGAATCCTGCCAGCCTCTCTGAGGGTGAAGACATACTTGTTTGTTTTCCAGCTGTTCTACTACAAATCAATAGTAAGCTTGCTGTACATAATTTAGAGTCAAAGTTTAGTTGCTGTCTCCATAACTTCAAGATTTATGTATTTTGTCTTTAGAAGTTTGCTTGTGTCCCTTCCAGCTTTGCGTGTTGTTATTTGTGAATGCAAATTGGATGTGATTACATATTTGCAAATGAAGTGCATGTGTGTGTTTCCAAAAGAATGCAAATGAGTTTTTTTCTGGTTGCTATGGTAATGATGAACTAACTGTCTGACATTCATGTAAGGTGACTCCTGGCCAGTGTGTCTTTGGTCAGCTAGAACAACTGACCTATAGCCAACTTTCTTCATGCTCCCATAAGGACCCCCACTTCCAATACCCACCCCTTCCCCCAAGCCCTGGGGCCCAGAAAAAGGTTCATTGTGCAGGCAGGGAGCAAGGCAAGCAAGGCCTGGTTCTGGTTAGCTGCGCTGCATCTGAAACACTCACCTTCCTCGAGGGGTTGCATCTGGAGCTGGTTTCCTGTTCAGGCTGCACTGGGCAGGGGCGGAGTTTGGCCCGGCTCTGTGATTGGGCGAGATTGAGCCTTTATGGACCCCAGGATGGTTGGGATTGCCAGACAGTAATCTGTCAATCATTGGCATACAGATTCAAACCAGAACAATAATGCAAGAGAGAGCTTATGATTGGTGCTAAGGCCTAACCAAAGAAGCCAGTCATGCTTCAGTCTTATGCCAGTAATCCAGGTGCAAATTTAGCAACAGCCAATCTGCTATGAACAAAGAAGGTGTATGTTGTATATTTTTACCCAAAGTCACATTTTTATTGGAAAACATTGTGTCATGATAAGACACTCTCAGGTAATTTAAAGTAATGGCTTTATTTGAGTAATTGCGAGCTCTAAAATTAGCATTGTTTTGATAGAGTAATGCCATTGTTATTCTATAATTGTGTGTAATAGTCACATTAGAGCATGGCAGCAGGACCGGTGCATTCAGTAATGGTGTGTAATAATAACGTTAGCTTCCTGTTATTACGGCAGTAATGCTGTAGTTCAGGCCACAAGCACTGCCCCTTAAAATGTACTGTTTTTAGAGTGGAACCTGAACGCCATGTGAATTTAGCAACATTTTTTAGAGTCTGTCATTGAGAGTATTTTTTATAGGGTTTCCTGGGGAATATGCCAGATGGGGCTTTAAAAAGTAGTGAAAAAAACTCACATCCTTAAAAAGCCTGAAAGTTTACTTAAATAAAACTATACAGGTATTAACAATAAATGTTTTTGAATAGTTCCTTTCAGAGTGTTGATGCATTGACCTGTAAAGCTGTAAGAAGTATTTAAATGTTATAGATGGTCTAGATGGCACAAACTACTCTATTTATTGTTGAGTAGTTAAAACTCTGCATTTTTTTTTTTATCTTAGCCTGTGTCTACTTGAATAAAATGCACAATATCTGAGTGTAATAGCCTGATTGTGTTATCCAAAGCACCGTGGAAAGTAAGCTGTATTCTGCTCCATGCTGTTCCCAGAGGTGCACAGTCCACCACCTTTCCAGTGAGCCTGTGTGCCAGCGCCATGAGTCGGGCATTGTTGAGTTAAGCTCCAGTGCTGGAAAGAGCTTTAGTCAGTCTTCCCACTCAGCTTCACTCACTTCAGTCTCAGTTCTGTACCAAAGACCTCCATTTCCTGCCCTGGCGCCATGGCGTGCAGCTGACAGCAGCTTTTATGGATCTCCTGAAGGGACCCAGTTATAGTGCATGCCTCCTCTCACATATGAAAACATATACACAAACAGCACAGTACACAGTTTACAGTACATACATGGTTAAGGAAGGTATACTATGGTGCATTTGTACAACGATGAAAGATAAAGGGGCCATAGGAAAGGTATGAAAAGAAAAAAATATTGGATGATTAAAAATATTTGCCTGCTTCAAATTCAGTTTTTCAGTCCAAGACCAAAATAAAGAAGTAAAGCTAAATAAAAACTCTTCTATTGATAAAACAACCTTGTTAGCTTACAGCTGTTGGCTATGGAGTGACCAGTGGAGCTCTCTAGGCCGGTGGTTTCCTAGCCTGAGGGTTGGGACTGCCCCCCCAAGGGGTCCCTAGATAAATCTGAGGGGTCATGAGAAGAAAATATATATTGCTGCAACACAAAATTATTCTTTATTGTTTCTGACTTTACTCTGTGTTTTGTTTTTTGTTCTTGTGAAATTTTGGACACAGCTGCGTTTTTTCAGTCATTTGTCAAACATGTCCGATACACATATTTTTGTCAGTCATGCCGTCTACACAGGACACGTAAAGCTTTGTGTTTCGCTCACACTATACACCCAAGAAATGCAACGTTCAAGTCTATTTTCCTATGTTATCTGCGCATATCTGTAATGACATTGGGCTCTGAGTGTCTCCAAAACACGAGGTGACCTACCACTCAATACAGAGCCTGAACGCCTCCTGAGAAGACACACATTGAGCATTATGTGTGGCTCATACTGTCGTCTCTGCAGCCAAGGTGTTAGACCTCTTCATTCTTTTAAAGACCATCAAATGAGACAACCTAAGAAGAAAAAGTTCAGTCTTTGTTTGAAATGCTCACGCCTCATGATGATCCATCCTACCCACAAGCCAAAAAGGCTGAACACCACCATCCTAAGCAACAATTTTTTTTAAAAGTGACCACTAATGATAGACTTAACTATAATCTATAGGTCTTATCTCTCATTGTAATTCTAATACATTTAGTGATATTCTCACAAGCTACTTCTAAATATTGAAATATTAAGATGCTCGTGATGATTAGAAATGATTACAGGCATGTTTCTGCTTTTAATAAATACTTACTGAATGAAAGATAGCATCAAGATAAAACCCAACCTTTTTTTTCTATCTGGCAGTCATGCTGACCAACCTGTAACCTGTATAAAAGTAGTTAAGACCACATGTTGGAGAACAATATGCAAAAAAGTGGACGCCTACAGCTGGGTGCACATACTATACTGTTGGTGTGCTCAGAGGCCCAGGTGGTAACAGTAGTTCAGGTTCGGGAAAAGTACCTCTTGACAAATGATGTGGAGGCCCATGGCTCCTCTTTCAGCCCCTCCTGTCTTCACTGACCCATACTGAGAGCTTCTGATGCCAAACTTGCAAGGCAGCAGCTACCTCTCAGGCTAGCTTTGGTTAAAATGAAAATGTAATTACGTGACAGTGGGCACGCTTCTTTGAGAACCTGGAGGATCATATGAATGTCCTCATGGACATGTACAGACAGAAGTGTAGGAGATTAATAGTTGTAAAGAATTGGAAGAAAAAAGGATTCCGCAGTTTGCATTTCAACAAGAAACCCTTAATGTTCTTTGTCTTTCTCTCCTTGCTGCCGTCCACCAACAAAACGAGTAAGGGAAAGATCCCAAACATTGTTTGGCAGTTCGAATTTGTGCAACTTGGAGAGGTATTTTATTTCACAATGTTTAAGAAGAAAAATGTGTGCTGAGATTGTGTTTGAACGGTCCCCGGGGGGCGAGTGTTTGGCTGGAGTCTGAGGCAGGGAGGAGGCCCTGTTGGAGTGAACAGACTAGCAGGAGAGTGTGTTCCTGTGACTGATGTGAGGAGAGGATGTGAGGATGTGACTGATGCCTTCAACAATGTCTGACCGTGGCACTTTCACTGTGATGTTAAGCTTAACATTGAGTCACTGAAGGTGACCTTGCAGTATGAACACATGGACAGTCATTTTTCCAATAATACTTCTCCTCAGCCACTACTTCACAAGGGACATTCAGACAGTTCTGTGGCTTTAGCTCACCATCTTTGGGTCTGATTGTATTGCGTCTTTGGCTCAGTCAAGAGTTCTTCTGGGTCAGACACAGGATCCCCCCAGTGGGCCCACCACAAGGTCCAAAGCCCCTCATTCTCAGAGCCTGTTTGTCTTGGTGAGAGGAACACAAAGCTCTTTCCAGAGGAATCCCTCGTTAAGATGAAATATACCCACAGGAGCATTTGTAGCTCCATCCGACACAAACATACAGTCCTCTGTCAACAATCATTCCCCTTTATGCTATCATCTCAACCTTAATTCCTCTTGTAATATCTCTGTATCCTTCTCGGCTTCTCTTCTTTCCTGCTTTATTTTTCACTTTCTCCCTCCCCTCTGTGACCGCGCTGCCTCCATTTTCCCCTTTTCAGCCCTATTTTTCATTTGATTTTCATGCTGTTCATCAGACAGATTAGCTCCACACCCTTGTTTTATAGGTCTATGAGCTCACCCTTGTTCTAAGAGTGGCCAGTGTTCTGTAAATGGTCCTGTGATCTACAGCATGTTGGACTGGGTTGCAAAAATCGTGAGGGACTATTCAGACCTGCTCAGACAGGCTCACTAAAACAGGTCACTGCACCTAAACATTGCCCTGAATGTTGGCTTCGTGAAAGAGAAAACAGTTCAGTACCCATGCAAAATTCAACAAAAGAATGAAAGAAAATTAAGCGTTACCTCAGCCACTTGCAAAGCTGTAAAATTAGCGAATGGAACGATGAGCTCACTCGCACTGTGCTTGTAATTTAAACACTTACAGTATTTTTTAAAGTAAGCCAACTAATAAGAATATAGGCTAGTGATTAGTTAACATCAAATTATGTAAATGCTCTCTGCATCACAATGCATTATACTCCTCATGTTGACTTTCAGTTGTGCACTGTCCTCCATTGAGGAGCAGGAAAGAGGCTGGTAGGATGTTCAAACAAAAGGGGATTGGTCAAAGAAGTGACCAAACAACTCTTAGTAACTGGTCTTAAAGGAAGAGCACAAAATTAGAAACTCTTGATGATTACTGCAACCTGCAGGTCATGTTACCGACGGATGTGCAGTGGGTTTTAGTAGTCTTACAAGTTTGTTTAATTGTACTGTAAGTAAGGAAGTGAACAACTGAAGAACTGCATAACACAATTGTTCTTGAAGAATTTAGTAAACCTTACTACAGCAAAGAGTAAAACACAATGAATCCACAGTAAATTACTTGACATGCCATGTTTCTTTTTTCTCACTTCTTTTGAGTTTTAACAAATTGTGATTTGAACAGTATAAAAAATGTACATATAAAACTATGATTATGAGAGAATCAGAGTTGTAGCAAGCAAACTTCCCTCAAAAATAAGACATCATATCCATCATGAATAGTCATGCAAACATAATTTCTAATCTAATCTAATTTGATTTAGAAAACCACATTTAAGGATCCTTCAAAACTTTTCAGTGTCCTTCAGTTCACTTCAAAATCTGTGGTCTGTCATTGACCCTAGCTAAAGACTTCCAGCAGCTCAGTTTTATTGTAATATTTAAACAACAACCATAATTGTCAATTATCAATTCTTTCTGAAATGTGTCCACTGAGCCTTTTTTTCCAAACAAGAACTCATAAAACAACATCCCACAGCAAGCCCACAACCAGTGTAGTCTATCAGACACTGGAACAGCTTAAACAGCCAGCAGTAAACATGCTAACAGTTAGCTTGCCAGCAGTAGTGCCTCTTTGGTCTCATGACCCTTGCCTTGCAGGTCATAGCTATTGTTTGAGAGTCCTTCTTTGGACAATATAGCTTACTGGGCTACTAGCTGAGAGATAGATGAGAATATCGATACCACTCTCATGCCTGTACAGTAGATATGAAGCTATAGCTAACAGTCAATCAGTTAGCTTAGCATAAAGACAGGAAACGGGGGAAATAGTCTAGTCTTTAGTCGGGCACTACCTGCCAACACTTCTAAATTTCACCAATCAGCATGTTATGTCTTATTTGTTACAAAAAACCAAAAACTGAAAATGACATGTTGTGGTTTTATGCAGGGTTATATAGTGGACTTTTTCTTTGCTGGGTGCAGTGAGTTCCTGGAGTCTTGTTATCATAAGATAAACACCGGGGACTCTTGGAAGTTACTGCACCAACAAGCAACACATTAAACAAAGAAGATAAGTTGTTTTCAGTCTTTGTGTTAAGCTAAACTAACTGACTTCTCGTGTACTGTACAGACATGAGTAGTTTGAATATTATTGCACCTTTTATGCATCTCTACTATGTACAAAAGTTGCTGTCTGCTGACCATCCACCTGCTTTTCTTATGCATGTGCTTTGTCTTTGTGTCACAGGCTCTTGGAGACTCAGGTTTCCCCACAGTGCTGAGGCAGCTGCTGCCCTTGATGCGGCCCCGTGGAGGTGAGGACAGCTCAGCCTCAGGGTCAAGGTCCAGGGAGGATGAGTGCGGGCCTGATGAACTGATCCTCCTGCTGGTCTACCTGTACTCCCTGGCTGACGAGGCGCAGCCCGCAGACCAGGACGCCGAGGAGGAGGTGCTGGAGAAGCTGGAGAGAGAGCTGATAGGAGCGCTCACCCTGGTCATCACCCGAGAGACGGAGCTGAGCCCCTTGCTGCAGAAACTCACTGGTGAGAGAGAGTTAATGGGATCACAGCTTCATGATTATTTCCAGGAGCATCCTCAGGTTGCCAGATTTGCCGATGGTCTAAGAGGAGAGAAATTAGAGTAAGAAAGTGGGAACAGCTGAATGTTTATGTCCTCTCTCTGCCTCCAGTGCTGTTAATGGGAGGGTTTTTATCAAAGTCTTCACACCCCATCTTTCTCCTGCTTTCCTTGTATCACACTTTGTCATGCACACACACCTACACACACATGTTCTGGTCAGTTTGGCAAGCAGCTACTCAAATAGTCGAGTGTGGGAATGTTTGAACTTGTGCATCTGGATAAGTGTGAACGGAAAAATAGTGTGAGGGAGAAATTACTTTTCACTTTAATCTCTACAGCCCCTCAGCCATGACAATGAGTTTCCCCTGAAAAGCACACAGATATAGGAAAATGTTTTATTTGTGGTGAATTGGCACCTCTGTGTGTGCTTTTTTCATTGGTGCTTTGCTTCCTCTGTGAGTCTGCTGGTTTAGCTGAGCTGGTAACTGTGTGGTAGAGCAGCTCAAGGCCAGCTCTTAAGATGAATTAACCACCTACCTCCACACCACAGGCAGCTGTACCTCCCAGAGTAATAGCGCCTTTAACCTTGAGCCTGTACACATACGGTCTCCTCCCCTGCCACATAGTTCATAATTAGAGCTACTTTTAGTATTTGCCTGCTCCGTACGTTAGCACACACCCTGAAATAATACAGTGCTCTTAGGGTTTCCATCTCATATCGCACATAGGCTCATATATATATAGGGTTGGTAAATCTATGTAAAGCACTAATAAAGATTGTTGATCGCCCTTGCTCTTTTTTACACTCCTGCTCTCCCTCTTTTTCTTCTCATACTTTGTCTCTCTCTCTTCCTGTTCTACTTGGCTAAGTGCAGCTTGGACGTGAGGGGCCTCTTGGCAGGCACAGGCCAAGAGATGTGGCTCATGTTAAAAACCTGACTCTCTGTTATAAACACGTCATTGGAAATTACCCTCTCATGGTGTGCCAGGTGTGTTTGAGACAGAAAAAACAATGTGTGTGTGTGTGCGTGTGTGTGGACGCACGTCTTGCCCATTCAGAGGAATTTTGCAGTGTGTGCACCTTTCTGTTAAATGTGAGTGTGTGTATGTGCATGCACAAGGGTTTTTATGGCAGCCGATGAAGTGCTTGGCTGAAGTAACGTGACACGGGAGGTCGTCTCTCTCAGCATCCAGAGCAAAACATTGATTGTGACATTCTCCCCAATTAAAAGACTCAAATGGAAACCAGACGTTGAATGAAACCTGGTCGCCATGAGAACAATGTTTTTACAAATTCCTCTATTTTGTTCCCCGTGGCTACAGTAAGCAGCCAGAGCTTAGCTAACACACTGCAGATACACAGATACACACATTGCATGCACAAACAGGCTGCAGAAACACAAGACAATATACACAGGCTAGAATGCCAGAAACTAAAAGAAAGAAATAACGACAAGTGAGTTTTGGACACAGGACAGTAAACAGGAGAGGCCCATGCAACACACCCCAACCTCCATAACTGCCTCCTTCTGGGAACTTAATTAAAGAGCATCTTCAGGAAATGCTGTTCCTCAGACATCTTTACACAGTAGATTTTTTTTTTCCATGTTTCCTGTCATCCCTCATCAAATATCCATGGATGCATTGTATCTAACAATATGGCAGGCAGAAGTTGCTGTCCCAGTAACATGCAGCCCACAGTGGTTTGTTTCATCATCCATGAGGTGCATATTTACTGTTATTTATAGGAATATTTAAAGGATAAAGGCCTGGATCAAAATAGAATTTAAGATGGTGAAATTTCAAGGCAAAATCAATTCCAGCTGAATTTGACAAGGTGACAAAGTAAATTTTTCACCTCAGTTTCAACTGAATGTTGAATTGCAGATTCAAATCAGAGACCAACAGTGAGCAGAATTGACAATACTGACCTCAGAGGGAACTGAGAACTGGTAGTACAAAATGGAAGAGGCTAGCGTAGCTTATTAGCTAAGATAGCTGTTGAATCTTCTGTTTTATTTAAGCTCTTCTTTCGAAGTATAAACTACTCCATAAAAGGGTAAAGATGGTACAATTACATGTTACAAACATATTGCCCTGTTAATGAGCAAGCTAAGGTAATGAGCTTGCTAACTGACTGTGATTACGCTCGTTAGCTCAAAGAGCTTTATTTAACCTGTTCAGTAGCTTTTTATTGAACAAAATATTGTATAATGGTGAACAAGGTACCAGCAACACAGCACACACAAAATAGAGGGAAAGCTCAGAGGGCAGTTTTGACTGACTATTGCTAGTGCAGCTAAGTAGCGAATTACTAGTTAGCTCGCCAGCTATGGCAGTTCACCAATTAGCCCTGTGAGTAGTCACTACATTATAATGCTTCATGGATTCATTTCACTGTGTGACCAGACTCGGGGGGCCGACAGTATTTCATATCTTTTTTACTGTTGTTAGCAAATCCCATAAAATGACCATCGGCAACAATGCAAACCTACCGATTCTTACCAAAGACATAAATCTTTAAAAATGAGCCATGAATATATCCTTTTATTTGTAAAGAAAGGCTAGATAATTTCCAGCTCAGCATTGTAGATTTTAGCAAACATTACTTCAACTGGAGTAAATTGTGTAATTGTTGGGGACTATTTTCAGTGGCAGATTTAGTGCGCTAGTGAGTATTTACAGCAGCAGGGCGGTTAAAATGCGATTGACTCAAAATACACTACAGTGCCCATGTTTGTGGTAATAAAGGAACATGTTAGCCAGTGTAACAGTGTGGCTTATTGGAGTGCTTTTGGGCAAGAGTGGAGCTGTATGGCGTGTAGGCATAAGATACTGTATATCAGACCATGGCTCCACAGACAATACTTAGTAGTAGGATCAAATCATTGTTTGTTTTGGTTATATCATAGGATTTACTGACAATAAGAAAATATCACCAGCCTTATCTCACTGTGTAATCTTGTATCTTCATACCAGAGAGGAGGACAGCAAAGCAGGTAAAATAGACCCCTCAAAAGTTTTGTTATGTCTGTAAGTATGCAATTGTGTATACAAGTTAACTTTCTCATCACTGTGTGTATCTGTGCATGTGAAATGAACACCCATACTATACAGTATGTCTGTGTATTGTTGTCTCAGGGTATGGCTTTGATTAAAGGGTCAAACAGTATTTATCCAAGAAAATGGTTCCTCTTATTGCAGACTGGGAAATGAGCTCTTAAACCAAACGCTCCGCAGCCAACACCGCATGTGGAAAGAACTGGATTGGTTGCGAGCAACACAGCTGGGGGAGAACAGATGATGGGATTGGATAAGGAACCCACTGATCCCCCTGAAACCTGGAGTCTGATTGGCTGCTGCCAGACAGTCTGTGGTATACATGGGTGGTGTGTGTGATGTGTGCAGGTTGTAAATAGCTCCGAGCAGTTACTGTTAATCCCTCATTCAGTTGTGGCAAAAACTACATTGATGCTGGTAAGAGAGCAAAAATGAGTGTTCCTCAGACTACTTTATGGATTTGTTTCCTGTCAGTCCTGGTGGATTTTGGTTTTCTTTGGTGCAGAATCAAACCTCCTCCCTCTTCTTTCTAATTTTTTCATCTCCTCTCTCAGCATTGGGGTACAGCAAACCAAGAAAGAAAGCAGGCCAACCCAAATGTTCCTCATTCTTCACCCTAGGACATCTAGCTAGCTCAGAGTGATGGATCATAGTTTGTCTGTCCTTATGTCAGTGTGTGGGTGTACAGCTCCAGTAGTGAGAATGTGAAATCCCCAGTCCTCGGTGTTGATGATGGTGATTTACTGGCAGCAGTGACAGAAAAAGGGAAGAAGGTCACAAAACAACTTTTAAAGCAAGACGTGAATTTTAACTGGAAATGCAGTGGTTTTCGTGTCATGTCCTCCTCTTTCTCTCTCTGCCTCAGACACACATTGGGTTTGTTATTCATCCTGTCAGTGGGGTGTGCACGGGGCAAGGAAGAGGGGAACAGAGGAAGAGTTGGACCTCCCCAATGCGCTATTTGGGTTGGCACAGCAACACGGGCCAGTCGAGGGACATGAAAGGGATCACACATAACTCTGGCCACCAACTCTCTGTCTGCCTTCTACTCAAACTTTTTCTCCTCTTTGTTTTTTTTATTTTTATTTCCTTTTCCATTTCTCTCTCTGAATTTTTCTCCTTTTACCTCCCTCTAGTTCTTCTTCCTCTCTTCTCTCTTTCTCAGGCCCTAAAGCACCGAGCTGGTTGCAGGGGGAAGTGGAGCATAAGTTAGTCTAATGATCGCGCCTGATTAAATATATTTCCCCTGTTGCACTGTGTTTATGAAATTAGCTCCAATTATTTTTAATTGGTGCTCTTTCTTTACTTCCTCCTCTGTTACACAAACACACACAGACTCATACACATACATTCATATGACGTGAAAACCTCATAGACCCCAGGGTGAACAAAGCAGCCAGTGGCGTTGCTCCCTCTAGTTCACTTCATCAGATAAGCTGATGACATGGAGCTCAGGCTTTAATTAACAGAGGCTCATCAGCTCCTCACTGCCGGGCCAGACAGCCCTTGTTAAGAGGCAGGGCCACACACCGAGTTGTGATGAGACCCCCAGACTCGCACCCCTCCATGTCTGCTCCCAAATCAGCAGTTACACACAAAGGCTGGGTCTCTGTACTGTACCCTTGTTTCCTTGTATCCATCCAGTGGTATTTAGTTGCACCCACAGCAAGGTGTGATAGCAAGCAACAGAAAGGCAAGATAAATGGATACAAACTCAGAAGTAGAATAGCAACATAGCAGTATGGATAAACTGGCAAACACATGTAGAAACAGTCCTCTAACAGGGCAAGAGGTAAACTATGAAGGGAGCACTAAAGAGGCACCGAATTGTGAGTCTCTATCACAGATGTGCTTATTGCAGAGTGAAAATACTTCAGCTAAATCATGTTTTTTCTGTTTATGTACTTTAGTTTGAGCCTGGGGAATGACATCTATTAAGGTGTGTTTAGACAAAATGGGAAGCAAAACTTTGCCTCCCGTCATTCACACAAACTTGACATGGTACTGTTTGTGTTTAATCGTGCCAAACAGCCAATGTACCTAACTGCACGTTAGCTTAACATCATTAGCAACATACACGCCAGTCACGTCTGGTGGAGTGTGAATTTTTTTTTTGATCATTTTAATTATCAATTTTAGTATCTAGAGTGGAAAGTGGAGGTGAAATCAAGATGAAACTGAAAAAGTGAAACACAACAGAAGCAGAACTGATGAAGCCTCTGATGAAGTGGGAAAACCTGAACTCTACAACTTCAGTCCAGTGGATTCATTTTTTCTTGGCTGTGAAAAAGTATGAAACAACCTGGAAGGGAAACATCTAGGTGTCTAATATTTTTATTTATTGTGTTAAAGTTTTTATGAGTATCCATTCTGTTTAGACTGTCAAGTACTAAAGGTAGTACTGTGAAGTGCTGTATACAGTTACAAACTAAGGAATCTGTTGTATTGTCACACAGAAGCAAACCATCATTTGTCAAAGTGGTGCAGTCAGTAGTAGCCACGGTTTGTCGGGTAGATTTCACAGAGCTGGCCCAGAGTGTAGTTTACACCTCTGTTTGCTTTATGGAGTGTGTTAGCGCTCAGCAGAGAATTCCTCTGCTTCTTATTTATGACAGGAAATGCACATCATAAAAGGCTCGTAAGCACTTATATCTCCGCTGGGAATTGCGCTTGTAGAATGAAAAAGGACACTATCACAATCCCACACAGACTTGCAAATACATATACACACACTTGGCAAAGCAGAAGACAGGAATAAATACCAGGCACGCACACACACACACACACACACACACACACACACAGACCGGCTCCAGAGGGACTCTAACTGAGACAGCGGCCCCTGGCCCCTGCACACGCGTCAGTGCAGGCGGGGGTCAGCCTGCGACCCTCGACACAGAGGGTCGGCAGAGGAGTCTGGCCAACACACTCTACCCGCTCGCCTCTCTCTTCCTCTCCCTGGCTCATCTTGGGGACACATCCCTCTTTATCTGCACACATAAGTTTCTACTTTACAGTCTGTGCAGCACTCAGACCCAGAGAAACAGAATTTAAAGAAGGCATTTCTGTTTGTGGATGTATGGCTCTGTGTCTGCTTTTTCTTTAGTCTGATGGCCATAGAAACAAATGACTTGGCTCGAACAATATTCATAAATAAGTGTGTGTATAAGTGTAGTGTGTGTGAGTCTGTTTTTTACCAGACCCACTTGGTTTTTACAGTATATCTGTGTTTTATCTGTTGGTGCGGAAGAACTTGTTTACATTTAGGATTCCAGTCAGCGGTGAAAGATGACCTGTCCTAATGTACCCGCTTTCCTCCCCAAACTGTCCCCTCGCTGTCTCCACCCTCTCCCTCCTCCACTCCAAGAAACTTCCTCCATTTTTTAAATATAAATCTGAGTAACTCTCTAACCTACTTTCACCTCATACTCCTCACCGGATGTCCAGTTCTAACCTTTGCGATATCAGCTGTCAATAACATTTGAACATTTTTTTGCAATGTGGTTGTGAAATTTTTTGCTTTTGGCTTCTACGCTGTCAAACAACAACAGGAAGGAAATAACGGTTGCTCTGTTAAAAGTCTAGTAGGAACAGTGGGACTAATCTATTAGTCCTGGAAGTGAAACGCATTCATTCAGTTTGAAGTTCTCCTGTTTGGTTCCGAGTCCTCCTGGGTGGAGATTTTCTCCACGGCCTCGACACCAGATGGAAGCTCTCCTGGCGCTATGAGCTGGCCGGGTCATTTCCTGTCAGGAGGCCTGGTGTTAATCAAGGCCTGAGCCAGCGGGAACGCCCCCTACTCCCCTACCTCCTCCTCCTTTTTTTTTATAGCCCCTCTCCTCTTCTAGCAGAGAAGCTAAGAAAACTTATTTTTCTCTCCTCCCCCATTTTTCCCCCATTAGTTTCTGCTCTTTTGTCTTCCATCTCATACCCCTGCTTTGTTTCGTACATGTCATACTCCACTCTGAGTGTCTTTAGGTGGTTGCAAATCATGAGGAGGTAATGGTCTGTGTTATCAAAGTGTCCCTATGGAGTATGGAGGACTGCAGGTCCAGCCAATAGATAGAAGGAGATACTAAGGTATGAGGAGAAAGGAGTCTTTCTTTACATGCGATCTGGTGTCTGGTCACTTTCTGTTGTGTCTGTTGGTCGAGATAGGTTTATCTCCTCGCTCCTCCTACTCAGCTGACCCCCACACTGACCAGACACAGGCCTACAAACTGAGGGGGGCCGTCAGAGGGAATGTTTGGACTCCATCCCTCCTGCCTAGTGTTCCCGCTATGTCTGTCTTAATCACTTAATGGTCTACGTGCCTCATCTCCAGTGTTCAATGGTGAAACATTGCCCAAGCTGTGTTTCTCCGGCAGAGTCATTTACAGTCCATTGCAGGGAGGTTCTTGACTCATGCATGTGTAGCTCATGTATTTTGGTTTTGGTTTGATGCATAAAAACATAATTCAATTACATAAAATTCACTTAAGCATAGTATGAAAAACACTCCAAGCATGAGACATGGACTCATACTTGAGACTACTTTGGCTTGAAAACGCAATGTTCCATTAGGTTTTGGTTTTGTAGCTGTATTATCAGATTTGTGATTTAATTTTGATGACTGGGAGCAGTTCAAACTATTACTGTTTTTGAGGAGCATTTCTTTCTTCTCTCCTAACAGAGGGTCACAACCTCAGAAAAAGTTATATCCAAACCTAATTGTTAATTCTTCACATAAGCCTTCTTGTCAAATAAATCTTTATGATTGCCAATTTTCAACTCTGAAACAGCAGGATATCAGAAAAGGCAGGGAAGCAGGCAGCTAGGAAAGCAAGTCACTGCTAGCATCCTCTCAGCAGCCATGATTTCAGGTCTGAGGCGTCAACAATCATCTACAGCCCACTGAGAAGTAAATACAAAAAGCTATAATGTTTAAAACCCTCATCATTTTGACAAACGACAGTCTGACTTAAAGGACTTTTAAGTCAGTAAGCTCTAGAACAAAAGTCCTGATTTATAGCTGATAAAAGCGTAAAGGGTACTGTAAACCACCTAACCTTAACAACAAGAGTACAAAGTCACTGCCAGTCCTCCAGGTGTAGATGTAGTGGGCACGATTCCTCTACAGTATAGTGCAATTTCAGATAAGTTCCTTGTTCAGATTTTGTTCAGGCTGCGATACGTTTGTATTTTCTACTTTGAAGTAACTTTTTAGGCTGTAGTTAAGTTTGTCATGTAATCAGATGTCCCTCCTAAGTGTCCTTTAAACTGGGCCAAAACTATATTTTTTCAATACTAAACTTGCAGGAATATGAACATTTTTTGTAAAACTGTTTCTAACCAAACCTCCTGAATGCTTCATTGTTTAATTTTGTTCTAACACAAAGCAGCTGTACAAGAATTTTGCCTAAACAGGAAACAATTTCTGATTTAAATTTGGAAATAGCTGATCCACAGATAGACGTGGCTGAGAATTTGGCCGGGCACTAAGTGCTGGCTTTCAACACTTTTTAATACCACCATCAAATTTAGAGGTACTGAAAAGATTTCTTAAGAATTTAGATTAATGAGGAATTATTCTGAATGTATCTAGTGTTCTATGAAGTTTTTAAAAAACTTTCGTAGTTTCTATGGTGTTCTTACATCCTCCAAGGAAGTTATTCACCCGTTTGTTTATTTATTTATCAGCAGGATTGTGCCAAAAGTACTGAACTGATTTGAACCACACTCTGCACTCTGTTGAGGGTTGGGGCATGGGTCAGGGAAGAATCCATTAAAATTTGGTGTGGACCTGGTAAAAGGGATGGATCTACGAATTTTTTTTCCACTTTTAACATTGCAAGATGGCGGAGGTATGTGCTCTACTGAGTGCCATTCTAGTTATTATATATATATATATATGTATGTATATATATGTATATATATATATATATATATATATATATATGTGTGTGTGTGTGTATGTATGTATATATATATATATATATATATATATATATATATATATATATATATATATATATATATATATATATATATATATATATATATATATATATATATATATATATATATATATCATACACATAATGGAGAATACTATATGGCATTGGCTAGACACAAGTAACACCCATATGAGAGCTTTTCCTGGGTTCAGGTATTTAAACATTTAGACCATCAGCTATCCAAGTCCCACTTTTTAAAACTCACTGCTAGAGGCTCATTTTGATAAGTACTCAAAAGAGTAACTGTAAGGTGTTCCAGCTATTTTGTCCATTTGTGGTAAATGAGCTTTCCCGCTGTGTGAGTAGTCCCACCAGTCTGATAAAGTAAGACTGTTGGGAAAGATGGTTGCTATCATTTAAGTCGTACTATCAATAGAACCTATTTCTCCATCACATTTTCTGTCTGCCTCTCCATCATTTCATCTTATCTTCTCTTAGTTTGTTTCTTGGTCCTCTTAGACTGCCTCTCAGACACTCTCTCTCTCACACACACACACATTTACACACTCCACTGTTCTTTGATGCTGACAGCTGCTTGCCATCTGCATCATGTCTGTGAGCTCAGCTCTATCATATCCGACTCAGCCCAGTCTCAGTCCAGGTAAGTCTCTCTCTGATGGCCCAGAGATGGAGGGATGCAGGAATGAATGAACTGGCTGTTTCCTCTGTGGTGTCTCACGAGGTGAGAAACATTTTGGCAAAGAGGACAGTCACGCAGCGTGGGCGTACATACGGTGATAATGACTGTCTGCAGCAAGGATTGCTGCAGTGAGGCCAGTGTAGACTCAGCCCCCCAGAAAATAAACACATTAGAACACACACATACACGCACTTCCCTTATAACTGTCGACCCCTTGCCTTAAGGCCATAGAAACCCACCCCTTTCCTATTGTATGCCCCCCTCTGTACACCAGCTCCTCCTCCAGCATCCCTGACCCAGAACACACAAACTAAACTCTCCACATTGAAGACACTCACTATTTTTGGCCGTGCTTTAATTTCCCTCTCCGTTCTGTAGCGATAGCAAATCCTAAGAAAATCCACTGTACGGGATGTGTTATTTTCAGGATGGGATGTATGGTTTTAATTTTCTCCCTTTCCTGTTCTCTACTCCACGCCTCCCTCCCCTTTTAGACTCTCTCCTCACATATCGCTGGACGTGGTCATAGCTCTTTAGTAATATCACTCCAGAGTTGTACAGTGGTACACAACCTTTAATACTCGCACACAGTAAATAAACAGTCCTGTCCTCCTCTTCACATTGTTTTCTTCTATCTTTTTCCATCTCTTGGGTGTTTTTTCCCTATGAAACTAAAATTCTCTGTTTACATTAGGTGATTTAATGGGAACCATTTGTTTCTATTGTAGTTGTAAAATTGGCTATTAATTTGATGAACGCTCCAATAAAGTCTGTGTAATAGAGCCTTTCTATAATTTGATAAGTATGTGAGATTTTAGCTGCGTGTTTAAGAGTCGTCAAGTGAACTGAAAATCCTGCTCGACTGTTTGACTTGTTTTGGGTTTTTTTTTCTTTTGGAGTTGAGAAAGAGAGAGAGAGAGAGGGAGAGAATGGGGCATTTCAGAGTCAACCCCCCCACACCCCCGCCTGAACCCCAACTCTGACTGAGACAGGAAGTGCTTATTCATTCAGAGGGTGTACGTTTACAGAAAACCCTCTCCTGCATCCTCAAATGGAGATTTTTGAAATGGGTCAGGGGCACAAAATGGCTGTGGAAATGCTGCAGAGTTGAAAGCTAGTGTACTATATTCAACGGTTTAAGGATTTAAGAGTAAAAGATGTTGTTTTCTCCAGCTGAAAATGATGTAACAGCCTGAGCAGTGACCCTTAAAAAGCTAGGCTTGTTCTGAAATAGTGGTGTGAATATCTTTGACATCTTGGGTTGTGTGTTTGAGTTCTGTACTTCTCTCACGATAATAATTCTCAAACATCATAATTATCTCAATTCATGAGTTGGTATTCAGAAATATTCCACTGGGTGAGTTTCCAGATCAGCACTTGAGGCAGCAAGCTTGTAAAACAAATAGAGAATTAATTATGCATTTTTTGGAAAGGAGTTGAGAATATGAAACCAAGTAGCTTAACAATTTCCTTCTAGCAATGCATGAATTTATCAGGAACGGTTTACAATTATTATTACCAATTTACTTCTTTCTTTCTTATTTCTGTAATTATAGGCTTCTGTGCTCAGGCTGTGGACATTAGACTTTACTGATCATCTCTTTAACATGTCCTATACAAACCACAAGGAGTTACATCCACCATGGTTGGGTGTATGTTGGTTTCTCAGTGTGTCTGGCTGACTTTCATCGGGTAATCAAGCAGCCCTGGCAGAGGAAATCATATTCTGCCATGAATTACAGCACCCTTGCTCGATGATTCATTAATGATAACCCCAGCAGTGAGGTTGGCCTGGAGCCACGCCGATCCTCCAGCTCTTCATTCATAGCATGGTGGTGCAGACTCAGAGCAGCCAGGCTACACTCACGGCAGTTGGGGCTTCCATGCACATTATCACATTATCATGCTTCCTGGTGTGTGGGATGGAACATTTGCCATCAGGCTAAGCTCTTTCACCCACTGATCTGACACGCACTTGTTGAGCTTTTGATGCCTTTGGAGCCTACATGATTGTAGTGTTTCATAAATCAAGCAGCATGTATCTCTTGGAGTTTGGCATGTTGGATATATTATGGTCTGTCTGGTTGGACATTGTAACAGTTTCTTCTATTCAGTGGAATGTTTCTAATGTCTAAAACAGCAGATTTACCAAACAGCTTTTTCAGAATTCTGTGAGTTAAATGAGTAAGCATTGCTTTTTTTGAATATTCTTTTAATAAATTACACCACATAGACATTAATGGGCCCCTTTAAAGTATGCTCATACTGTATAATTACCTCAGTTGTGACAAACAAGTCAGACAGAACTATATATAGAACCTAATAATTATGTCCGCATCCCAGGGGATGCTAACAGTCCTACTCTCCTGTGGATGACTGCTCATTTTCTCTACTGGAATTGATGTGTGCTTGGTGTAACATAACCACACAACGCCTGGCTCACCCATATGTTGAATCTGTAGGTTTTGCAGCAATGTTTTAATTATGTCTCTTGATAGTGCAGGTATGATGGAAGAGGGGGCATTGTGCAAATTTGGAGGACACTAACTGAGACTCGTGAGATTCGTGTAGTTTGTTTGTTTGTTTGTTTTTCATTTCCAAACATGAAGATGTTTAAAGGAGAAGGTCAACATTTTAGGAAATAGGCGTATTCACTCTCATGCACAGAGTTGGATGAGAGGAGCAATGTCACTCTAATGTCTGTATGGTAAATATGAAGTAAATATGACGTCAGTTTAGTTTAACACAAATACTGGAAGCACTGGGAAATGACTAGCTTGACTGAGAACATTATATGTTGTTTTTTAACTTTGTACAAAAACCTGAAGTGTAAAAATTGTCTTTCTTAGCCAGGACCACTAACTTCTTGGAGTTCTTGGAGCTTCAAAACTACATGCTAACTTAAGCTAACCAGCTGTTGGCTTTAGCTACATATTCACCACAGTCATATGAGAACAGTATTGACTTTGCCATCTAACTCTCCACAACAAAGCAAATAAGCATATTTCCTAAAATGTTGAACTAATTCTTTAAATGTGCCTTGCCTAGTTTTTATGATACATTCAGCATTTTTGACTGAAACACAATGTTTGTGTTCTTGAGGCTTGACAAACATGTTAATACATTTCCTTCCTCATAAAACATTTGTAAAACAGATTTTTGGGATTTTTAATTGTGCAGCGTCCACGTTTGCTAGCTTGCAGTCTTCGTCTTTGCTGCATTTAGTCAGTACATTGCTGTATTTCTTGTTACCACTACCACAGCTGTCAGTCAGTGGAATGGCATTAAACTGGCAGCAGGACGGTGTATTGTATCACTACCATTCACAACAGGGACTCATTTTTTCATTGTGCTTCTAGTGTTCAACAAGCTCTACAGGGTACCTTAGCTTAGTTTATCAGCAGCTTTTCTATCTCCCCTAGTGTATAATTCTCACGCATGCTGCACTAGAAACTAGGTATCTCTTCATGTTCACCATCCTGCCAGTGACCACATTTCCCTGCTCCACTGCAGAGTGCGGAGAGTTTCTTTACTAAGATGGTCTGATACAGGCCTTGTTGTAAAAGTTGTTTTCTTTTCACCTGAATGGCTTCAGATTGCGGGCAGCACCGTCTGCACAGCTTTGTAAACTGATACTGAATAACTAGACTCATTTAGCTCATTAATTTTGATGGCCACTGGAGATTTGTTGATAAGCAGGGTTATAAACCTTTTTGTTTAAATTGGATTAATCTCAGGCTCTCAATGGAAACAAACTATAAAATGACCAGTGAGCTGAATCATTTAGATTCAAATGTTGAATCTGTATAACAATGTAACATTAAGCTTCTACATTTAACTTGTCTTTATTTCAAAGGGCTTGGGCTGCTGCTAGCCTCAGTGTCTCTCTCAAATGTCAACCTGTGTCCAGCATGATAGTCTATTAGTGCTGTACATGCTATTGTAAAACAGGTCAAGCCTTAATTTTCAACCATCATAACCACTTTACAGGTCACAGTGTCTGCATGAGGCACCTCCCTGATGTGGTTTGAAAAATGCTGTACTTTTACCATCTTACATGTCACACCCAAGTATTTGACTAGCATAAATTGAAAGAAAAGTCCAGAATAATAAAAGAGAGGATCCAGGAGGCTATGACTGTGTACATTTTGGGGCAGTGTCACTGCACTCTACACTTAAACTGAAATGTTTTCTGGCGGCTATAGAGCAGAACAAAGTCAAACACTGGCTGTGATGAATTGATGTGACTGATCTTAACCAGAAATTCACTTCAGTTTAAATCAAATATATTTGCTTCAGCTGTACTTTTGTATGCTTCCTCTATTCCAACTTAGGTTGTCAGGCATATTTTAACCACATAGAATTGAAATATGTATATGTACTTTGTTCCACAGAAAGTATCGTTTCTGTTTTTGTGGATCTTGCAACATGTGATTAGCCTCAAAAGACAGCAAAGGAGTACCACCAAAAACTGAGGAGTAGTAGTAGAGGTTAAAAATGGCCAAGAAAACACACTGAGATCAGAGGAGGAGGGAAAGTGACTGTGTTTTTAGCAGCTTTAGAGTTGGTGCCTCACATCTGGGCCACAACCTCTCTGCATTATCTGAGATGGAGAGGCTGGATGCAGTAAAAAAAAAAAAAAAAAAAAAATGACGCTGATATCCCCCAGGAGAAGGAGAGAAAACAGTTCAGTCGTGGCAGCAGCATGTTAAGGAGTGGGGGCTGATGTATGTGTGTGTTTGTGCGTCTAAGAGTGTGTGTGGTGGGGCTCAGGCCTCAGTGAGCAGTGTAAGAGTGCGCCCTAGTGACCATGTTTAAAAATGCATCAGCGGAGACTGTGTGAAACTGAACAGGCTGCAGATGAGCTCCTCTCTCTGTGATCAAAATATTTCCTTTAGAATACATTTGCCTCTGTGGTTTAGATGAGCTTCTTTAGGACACTCATTTGACCATCATTTCCCATCGCAAAAAGTGCCGGGAGACAAAACTTCTTTTTTTTTTTAAGGAGGCCTGTGACAAAGGCCAGATGTTCTTGCCAAGTGAAATATGTTAGCGCTTACACAATATTTGCTTTAGAGTTGTTTTTGAGCCTTGGATTTCTTTGTTCAATACGTAGTAATACAACACAAACTCCAGCCACAGGCAGGAGACAATAACCTTGTCCATGTAGCTCTTGCTATAGGCTGTGAGAGAAGTTTCTGTCTGCCATAGACACATAGTCACAGTGGTGCCCCAACAGCCCCGACATTAAGCGACATTCCTCAGGCTGCCTTTGAAGTTTAGTGGTATTTCCACTCCATCTGATTATAAAACATGTGGAATTTACATTACTTAAGATTAATAGCAATTGTATGGTACAGCAGAGATACAGTATATCATCAGCGTTATCCCTGCGTTTGTTTAAGTTTCCCTCCTTTATATTTCTAAGTGTGTGTGTGTTTGTGTGTGAACTCTTCTATGTGTCCGACAGCACACATGTGTTTATGCGTTCTTGTGCACCGGTGCAGCTTGTAACTCTAGCCCAGCATGTTGCTCTGAGGAACACCACAGATGTTCAGATGTTTCTCCTTGGAAAACAAACAGAGCAGAGGCCATTTTCCTCCAGGACAGAGGGACTGTCAAAATAAGAGCTTGCCACCCCCCCCACCCCACCCCCTTGACCTCTCCTCCAACAGTGACTCTCTTGTCCATACGCCATTCACTACTCGCTCTGTCTTACTAATGTTTTACATGATGTTTTTTACCTGCATTTGGATATATTCAGCAAGTTTCTTCTGCATTCTGTTTTTATGTATGTTTGCACATGTCTGGAGCGTTCATTACTCTTGCAGAGCACAGGGGAGGGGCTTTGAGGGTGATGATTCCCCAGACTGTGAGAGATTTAAAATCCTGAAAAGGGGAGGGAGGGGTTGGAGAAGACATGTTGGGAGAGCAGGACACACCTGCCATCCTTTCCTCCTCCCACTGTCTTCCCTCTGCTCCACCCTTGATTAATGTCTTGCTCCCCACAGTGTATGGCAGAGCTGCACAAGGCTTTGCAGGGCCCCAGGTGAAGACCTGAGGGAGACAGGAATGGAGGAAAAGAGGAGAAACACATGAAGAAAGAGTGCTATCCCATTTGCTTTTTTGCGCGTTATAGGCCAAACATTTGTCTTTTGGCATTATAATGATGATAACATTGTTGTCATGGTTGTCTTAACCTGACACGTGCATCAGTCTCGCACACGAGATGAAGAAGACAAGAAATAACAGCATTTACTGGCACAGAAAAGACAAGTCATTTTGTATCAGCGCTGATAGTGGGTGATGTATGTGACAGTCGGAGCAGGGGGGGAAGCGAAATTGAAGAGGATCAAAGTGTCAGTGAGTCATAAATAAATCCTTGTCCCTCTCTGTGGATATATGGAGCCAACGCTGTATTACACTGATTTTGAACAGCAGTGAGCATTAGGAACACACCAGACAACCAGCTATCACCTCTTTGAGAGTGTGTGTGTGCGCGCGTGTGTGTGCACAGCTGTATGTGGATTTTTCTTAACACTTTTGCAGAAGGCAATCCCGCTATGGTTACTCATGAAAACTGGGGAGGTGGTCCATTGAACCCTTATTGGCCGGTACATTTTCCCAGAACTCTGTCGGTGTGTGTGTGTGTGTGTGTGTGTGTGTGTGTGTGTGTGTGTTTTATTCAGTGTTGGAAACCAGCGGTGCTATGAGCTTGTTTCCTCTGGGCCACATGTGCTGTTTGGTGCTGAGCAGGCTCAGAGCAGAGCAGTAATGAGAAGTCCAGGTGCAGATTTTACCCTCAGGGAGGAAGTCCTTGTTTACTCATATTTAACCTTGTTTCTGACCTTTCTTTTCTTTAGGCTTTATTACCCTGTAGACATTGGGCTATTGAAGTCGCACTGGTTCAGATACTGTGGTGATACTCCACCAGTTACCGCCATGTTGACTTTGATAGAACAGCCACACTGATACAGATTGAAACACTGACAAACAGTTGCTGGCAGGTTTGTAATAAGTGACTACATGTTGAGATGACGTCAGAAAGAAAACAAAAAATCATATTTCCGCTCTATTCTGAGGCCACTAAACAGACACAGCATTAAGACATCAACACAGGTGTTTCAGCCTTTTATGATTACATAATGTGTGTTGCCTTTTTTAATGTGAATAGTTGTGTATTCTCCAGGAGTGACAGGTAATTAAAATGAAGCAGCTTGCAGCTCATGCTGTAGATTGTAATGTGATTGAAGAAAAGAAACACCCTAAATAAGCAATATAGGAACTGACTTCTATTGGCCTCTGTCTTATATGTAAGAAAAGCTTTTCTTCTAAAATCTCTTAAGTTGACCAAAACATATGACCTGTTACAGCCGGGCTGAGGAGGCACCTTTGACATTCAGAGTGGATGGAAAGCATATTGTTTGAGTAATGTAGACGTAGTGATGTTTTAAATCGTATAAATTGTCCAATCAATGTTTTTTTGTCTCCGACAGCTGTGTTTTTTTAAACTCTTCATCACCTGAAGAACATATTACAGTGCTGATGTAATAATGCCCTTTTTAATATGTTCTTCACCTGAAGAACATATTAAAAAGGGCATTATTACATCAGCACTGTACTATGTTCTTTTGGCAAACACTTGTCCAGAACATCTTTCCACCCAAGTTCATTGCGTGTCCTTATGAGTAATGTCTCCTCAAGTCCAACACACACATTAAGTTGTCCATTTAGTTTAGATAGTTTAGTCCCTAAGCTGAGACAGATAAGACAGTCTGTGTGCTGGTCTGCCTTTGACCAACAGGGGGCTCTCTGTCAGTGGAAAACATTTACAAGTCTCAGAGGGACACCCTCTACTCTAATAAAGGTCTGCCTGTTACAGATACACTGTCATAAAGTTTTATACTGTTTAGACTGTTGAAGGAACTGCAGCTTACGGTAGACACTATTCATTCAGCTTTATTCTGACTACAAAACAAGCTGCCATTTATACAGCCCTCATTGTGTCTTATAAAGTTCACTGTCTGCACTGTCTCTGTACTCCTTCAGGGGGCAGAATAACCTTGCTTTTGCTCATAGAGTGTCTCTCTGTCATTTTACCCAAAAGCACTGAAGGGCTCACCGCCTCTCCTTGTAAAGAGGAGAGAGCTGGTCAGCTCAGCATGATTATCTCATGGCATGTCTGCACACAGTAACTTGTTTAAATGAGATGTCTAATCTCACAGCACAGTCCTACAGTCGAGGTCTTTGTCAGTGGCCAGAGGAGCTCAGATGCTGCCAGCTCCTTCTGGGAGATTAGAAAAAGGAAACACTGTTTTTTCTGTGGAATGGCCTGATGTCTGCAGCCGCTGACGCCCGGCCTCAGGAATGATCTCGAATTGAAGAGTGATGAAAACTGCTCCTTACCTGCTCAGACACAAACGCACGGACACACACATTCACACTTAATCACACGTGTGCACACCACCACAGCATTTTTCACCAAATTAAAAAACGCTCTCTTCGTCTTGGCCTGGCAAATACACACACTCAGTCATCACAGTGCTAATGACATTCCTTCACACACATGCAGGTACGATTGTGTAGCAACACTCTGCAGGTTCAGCTTTGTTTAAAGTCTGACCTACTGGAGAGAGATATTTTTTCCTGAACTTGGGGTCATTTGCATGGTGTTTGCATTTTTACAACATTTATTCACAGTTCTATTATTTGCTAAAGTTATTAGTAGATTAATTGCTGCACTGAAGAAAGCATTCTTCTCTACATGCTCACAGCACTATAGTTCTGTGGCTGCAGTCTTACAGGTCAAGGAACTTCTACTTTCACACGTATTATCCAAGAATATTTCTAAAAAAAAAAAAAAAAAGTAAAAAAGAAAACACTGGAGATGCAGCATATTATTAAATATCTCCTGAATCTTAGTTTTCACTTTTTACAGTTATAGTCACTTTCAGTAGCGTCACTTAATTCTTTCATATTTATGTCAGAGTTGCTGTATAAACAGGTGTTAGGTTCTTTTCTTTTTCGTTACATAAGCTCTTCATGGCCAGCCAATAACATGATAAAATACCTTTGGCTCCTAAAATGTAATTAAATCTCCCCGAATGTTTACTGTTAATTAAAGCTCCCTTACTTCTCGTAGCAGGAAAGAGCCAAGGCTGCTAATTGAAAACATGCCAGATGCTCATTCCCACATGTGGGTGTATATCCACAGGTATCCTACACACAAACACATTACAATACACACAGACACACACAGAGAGAGACCCTGAGATTGTATGTGTTATATGGAGCTTGTTCAGTGCGAGCAGTCTTTTCAGCCCTTGTGAAGGTATTGGGTTGCCATGTCAACTACGTCCTCAACCCACAGTGACATAAATCCTGCAGACTGGCCAGATAAGCACCTTGTGACACACTATATGAACTCAGACACCCTAAGCACATACACTTTTCAGAGCTTCTCTGTGGCAGCTTTGCTACCACTGTGTTTGCTAGTTTAAGCTCCCAAACTACAAAACATTTGCTCTTTATGATTCAAAGTGCATTTGCAATGTGTACACTTTCTGGTTTTGGCTGAATCTTTCCTGCCTTTTGGATTACAATTACATTTTAGTTGCACTGAAAACAAAAGTTTGCACTGTATTACCTCTTAATGATACTGTGGCTCTGACAAAGTTGGTGATTACACAATCTAAGTTCAAATTTCCAAAATACAGCAGCATGTTTTTTTCTCTTTTTGAAAAAAAACAAACCTGTGTCATCGTCAGTTCACTGTTTTGATTTCCGGGCCCACAACCTCTACATTTAACATTTATTATAATATTTCTCCGAACGTTCAAACGAGGTGGGGGTCCAGCCTATCCTTAAGTAAAAATGTATTACCTTATGAGTCTGTTTGGTTCACTCTCACTGCTCTCATCAGCCTCCATTTTGGCCTCAGCAGGCAGCTGATTTCAGCTAAAGAGCCAGATATTTTCCTTACAGTCAGTGTAACCAAAAACAGAGCGTAAAGGACACTGAAAATACATACACCATATGACAGGAATCCAACAGAATGCTGATGTTGCTCCACACAGTGTCTGCTAATTGTATAAATAGGAAAGTTTTGGCCATAACAACTTTATAAGGTGATAATTCGTCAGACTTGTGTTTACATCTTGTTTCCACTGCCTCAAAAAATCTGTTTAGCTGTGTTCTTTATATTTTGTTGGGCATTATCAAATGTATATTACACAGTGTCAGATGTTTGAACATGTTTTTCCTACTGTGAGATTTCTTACATTGTATTTTAGTTGCAGATCTGGACTGCATTATGTAAGAACAATAATGTAGCTTTGACAAAAATGAATGCATACTTCATTGACTGTGCTGATTACACAACTCATGCAAGTTTCAAGGGTTTGTGATTAGATTTTCATATTGTCCATTTGAATTACATTCGCAGTGCATCACAGGGATTGTAATTAGAATTTTAAAAAGCAAAAATTTGATATACTACAGGAGAGTATGTAAAATGGTTCCCTGTGATGTTAAGTATATAGAGTTTGTAGTAACTGGACTAAAGCATGAAATACCGCAGGCATGAATGAAACAATGGAACTAAATCATCCTGCTTTTCTGTCATTTTTCCTCCAACATACAATGAAGTGTTGAATGGATGATTTGATGCAATTTTAATATACACCATGCTATAAAATATTTTTACCACTGTCAACAATGTCATTCAAAGAACCTCTGGGAAGAGCTTGGCATTTACTCACTATTTGTATCTGGCCTCAGCATCTCAACGGTGACAACATCCAGACCATTACATTTTTTATATGCAACCATACATGATGTATGAATGCAAAATTTGTATGCATGATTTCTGCATGTGTATGCAGTCAGTTTGCTGAAGAATATTTTGCGGTAGACGTGCAGAAAAGCACCTTGTGGTCCACTGGGATGTAGTTATGTAACTACTGGGATATTTATGAGACAGGAGAGCCAACACACTGTATATCCAGTGAGCCAGACATCCACAGTAGAAGCGATGTGGAAAAGGGGTTTGTTTAACATCCCACCATAATACACACAGTCACACACACTATCATCTCCCCTGCTCCCCATATGAAGGAGGGTACTCATGTTGCATTGCGTGGAGAGTTGTAATTTTGTGTCTGTCTGGAGTCGGTGGCATTCTCCACGCCTTGCCAGATTTCACTGATCTACCTCGAAACCATTCTTGAAACACTGTAACCACCGTGATTATGACACATACGCCACTCACAGACACACACCTTACAAATACACAGCACTGTAATTACAAAGGATCAAAGTGAAATCCAGTGAGTCTGATAGTCCAGCTAATAGTAGACGACAGCGAGGTGAAACACGAATCATGAGGAACAAAATCAAAGAGTTGAACCCTGGGGTAACATCGGGGCACATGAGTTTCTCTTGCAATGATGAAAGTTTTCATTTCTGCAGTTAATGTTACGGACATTGTCTGGGAAAATAGCAGTCTTTGGAATAAAAAATGTGACTCCTTAGTCAGTGCTAACTTTAATATAGAAAGCCATAATATGTGTGTGTGTGTGTGTGTGTGTGTGTGTCTAATCTGCTTTAGGGCCAAGTCAGATTGGGTGGTGCACACACACACACATTATATTTCAAGATTAACGCGACAGGAATCACGGCCACATTCAAAGACTACTATTTCAGACAATGTCACAACGTAACTGCGAAATGAAAACTTCATCATGCAGAAAATAATATTTCATTGCAAGTTCAACTCTTGATTTTGTTCTCATGTTTCACCTCGCTGTCATCTGTTAACTGGATTATCGGGCTCACTGAATTTCACTGATCTTTATTACCGGTGCTGTCTTGACGTAAGTGTGTGTTCGTGTGCGTGTCGTGTCTGTGTGTGATGGCATTGTGTCATAATCGCGTTGATTTGATGTTTCAAATGGTTCGAGTAGTCGGTGAAATCTGTTGAACGCGGAGAATGCCGCCGACTCGAACGAAGACAGGTACAACTCTGCGCACGCAGCTATGGTCCTCTGTGGGGAGGCGAGGAGGCAGTGTGTGGTGGGATGGCGACGCACCACATCGCTTCTGCTGAAGCAATCTGTCGCCGGTGGTGGCTCTCAGTAGTTACATAACTACATTGATGGTTTCCTGAGGCTCTTTTCTGCGTCTGGGCGTGGCTTCGGCAAACTGACTGCGCTGCACATGCGAGAAATCATGCCTGAAATTGCATTCATGATTGCATGTAAAATGATAGTCTCAGATATGCCGTTGAATGCTGAGCCAGGCTGCAAATAGTGATAAATGGCTCTTCGAAGGTTCAGGCATTGATGACAAAAAGCCTCGACCACTGGCATGGTGTAAGGCCGTCAAATCATCCATTCGGCTGCTCGTTAACCATGGTGGAAGGAAAATGAGCAAGCCGGGATGACGGTTGTGTTTCGTTCGTGTATATTGATGTTCTGGCTATCCGGTTACTACAAGCTCTGTAACAACGTCACGGGGGCTCATTTACACGCTCTATGTGTCAGATACCGGCACAAAATTCTGGTGCAATCGCAGATGCGCTGAGGCTGGTCAGTCTGATGCAAGCCGCTGAAACACCGTGAGGTCAGCGGTCAGTGGTGCGTTCATTTTGGTAAACTACAACATGGTCGAATGCTGCTGACTAAATACGATGTGAAGGCTCTGCGGTAAGAAAAACGTGTTCGGCCTCTGGGCGCTGTATGCGTTGATATTGTGACAAACAAAACGCAGCTAAACAATTTTTGAGCGATGAAGCAAGATAACAAGTCTGACGGTATCATGTAAGTTGTTGTGTGAAACTTTCTGTTATACGATTGGCGAACGCTGTGGAGCAACATCGCGCGTGTTGGTTCACATCGTAGTCGGCGTGTATTTTCGGTGTCGCTACTCGTTTAATTGCGCGACTAAAACCAGAAAATATCTGACAACTGGCAATCATGCCCTGCTGAGCAAAATGCTGACGGAAACGGTGAGGCGAACCAAACAGACTCATCAAGGTAATACATTGCCAGAATGAGCGGAACCCCACCTCGTTTGAACGTTCGGGCGTATAATGTTAGTAGCGAAGGGACGTAATTCCGAAACGACAAACTGTTGACACAGGTTGTTTTTTCAAAGAAAAGAAAACTGCTGCTGAAATTTGAACGGGTATGTGATCCGCCAGCTTTGTCGGGCGCAATATCGTTGAAGGTATTACGGTGCAAACCGTTTTCGATGCGGCAAAATAACCAATTGTAATCGAGCAGGAAAAGGTGAAAGTGTACGCATTACAGGCGCACAATCATAAAAACGGAAATGTTTGTAGTTGAGAGCAAGCTGCCAAGCACGTGTTAACAGCTGCCGCGAAGAAAACTCTGGTCGTGACAGGTGATATGAGACCATACTCGAGTGCAGGTAACGTAACCGGTCTGCAATTTATGTGCGAGTTGAACGTGATGACGTAACGACAACTTCTGAAGGCTGGTTCTTTCACCTGAAACATATCGCTAGCTCTCACGACAGACATAAACATGAACAGATTTACATCTCCTCCACCCAGCCTCATAGTATCCCAATTGCCTACGTGAGTATGCACATATCATCACACATCATCAGCATGAGGTTGTCATATGGGTACTGTCAGATCATGTGACTGAATTTAGTGCATATATGCATGTTGTATTTTGTATCATAGAGTTCTTAGAAGACGTCAGCGCCCAGAGACAAACATCAGTTCCAGTTTGTTTTTTAGGATGCCTTTCTCCTCTGCAGGTGTCTACAAAGATAAGACCCACATCTGACTGAGCCTTCACGCACACCTTCGTCAAACAGCCCTGCTGTTTTTCCTCAGTTTACCTCTCAGCCAGGACAGAGGAGGAGAGTAAACCACCGGGCCAGACAATTTTACATTCCTCGAGACAGTGACTCAAAACAGAGACGTGCTGTGCTAAATTTGATATCGTCTATAGGATAAGAGAGAGGAACTAACGGAGAACAAATAACAGAGATTAAGGCATGACAAAGTCAAGCTGTTCATTGTGCGTTATCTAATTGTGCTGACATTGATGTATTCCTCAACATATATAATGTGCCAAATAAAATGAGGCAGTATTTATGCAGGTTAGTTTACAGCCTTGTGAAAGTCTTATCTTGTCATTTAAGTCCTGAGGGGGAAGAGTTAGGAGTGACTGCCTTTACAATTCAGCAGTTCACAATATGTTACAGGAAAAGTCAGTTTATCAGTGTGCATGAAGAGCTATTTTTACCACATGTCCTGTGAATTTTAGATCTTATCTTTAAAAACTCACATATATGTCTGTCTTTGCTTTCATTCCATAGTAGGGCTGTATATTATGTGAGCTTATACTGTCCAATGTTATATAATCCTGAAATAAGAGCTTTAATTGAGTTTCCAAGGGTCTGATGGTTACCCTGTGGTGACAGAAGTCATGCATAACCTTTTGAGTCCAGCCTAATTAGTCCAATCAAAGTTGGAGTGCCTGGCAATTCTAACTACTTTTCAGTGAGAAAGGAGCATTCATGCAGTATTCTGTGTAATTGAGTGATAGAGATGTCTTAGTTTATTATATTCAGTCTTGTGCAGTCTATAGTGTATGAAGATTGGACTTAGACATCATATGTTTTGTTTTTTATAGTTTTCCTAAATCAATTTTTAAGAAATGGACAAAAGCAGCTCATCTTTGCATCTGCATTTTACAATATATTTGAACTATGCTGCTTTGGATTCCCATTAAATTTTGCATAGACATTCAGGGTTCCCAGAGGATAAAGCTTACTGACTTTGGTGACCCCCTGACTTTTCCTCTTACACCACCAAGTTCATATTTATCTTTAGTCTTGATTTTAAGTGAAATACTTCAGAATTTAATAATAAACGTGATAACCTGGCCACCTCCATTAAACCTAGTTATTTTTATTCTATTTTAACTTTTGATTATTATGTTAATAAGGTAGTTCAGCTCTGTTTTCATCAGCTTCACATTGTTTCAAAAATCTGATCATCATATTATCATTGTCTGTTTTAGAGAAAGTTATTCGTGCTTTCTTATTTAGAATCATTAGTTTAAGTCTCTCTCTTCATCTTCCTCAAAGACAAAGCCTGCTCATGCCTTTAACTTATACAAAATGTTGCAGCTTGACTTAGATATGGGAGAAACAAGAGAAACCACAAACCCCCCATTTTAGGCTCTTTTTGCATTGACTTCCAATTGATATCAGAACTGGTTTAAAAGTTTATACATCTCTATGCACTCCGTGGTCTGGCTCCAGCACACTGGCATATTAGCATTATCATTGTGACTATCCTAGCATGCTGATGTTAGCATTTAGCTTAAATCCTCACTGTGCTTACAGTCAGTGCAGCCTCACAGAGCTGCTCTTACTCTTGTTTAAATTAGCTTAGCACCCTCTTCATGTTTAGAAATAAGTTATGTGATGATGTGCATGATTGTTTCAGGTTTCTGTGTCATTTGTGTTTTAACTTCCACCTCCCAAGGAGCTGCAGATGAAATTTCTTCTCAGAGAATTCTGGTATATAACACCTAACGCAATAGTTGTGTTTATTATTTTTCATGGTGTCCTACAAACAATTAAATGCATAAAGCTATAGTATTCTCTATACTAGTTATATCACAATCCACTCTGTGATATACATCACCCTGAGATGGAGAAAGCAGGAAGTGGCTCCTGCAGCTTGATCTTCTTATCCCAGCACCTAGTTCACAGTTCCTGACTGAGAAGAAGTACAAGCTTAAAGCTCCAGTCAATGAAAGTCTTGTTGAGCATATGGTTGAGAATATGGTACTGTTGCTTTAAGATACACGTGCAGTATTGCTGTGTAAAAATCACCCTCTCATGTAAATTTGCTGTTCTTGCAGCATTAATGGCAGAGTCATCAGTGTTCTCCTTGTTAGTTGCGAGCCTCTCAGACCCTGCTGTGCTGATACAGTTTTCAGGTTTACATCTTCTATAACACAGCTGACCCTCTTGTTAACAGAAGGCAACCGCATTCCTGAGCAGTGCGAAGGAGAAGTGCAGGTGCTGTAAACTGCCAGTTTGGCTCCCATCCTCTATCCTCCTTCATGCTCTCTCTGTCCTCTTAAATCCTCTCTGTTTACCTCTGTTATGCACTTTTTCTGGCATCCCCACACCCACCTCTTTCTGTCACGGCCTCTCTCCTTTTATCTTATGCTTTGTCATTTCAGGTTTATTTCACAGCAAGTCTTTGCTTCCCTGTTCAGTTCTTCAGAGCGGAGGGAACATTAGATTTTGATTACACAGCAGTGTTTCTGCTGGAATAAAGGCGCTCTTGTCCTCTCGCTCCCATGCTTTTACCTTGATAATTGGTTTCAGTACACACCCAGCTGAGAAAATTACCCACAGAAAGCAACACACTACATCTTACAGCTGGATTTGTGCATGATTAGCCTTCCTCTCAGGCCAGTTTTGAAAGAACGTGTGCTGTGTCTTATTTAATGTGAACCTACTCTACAAACTATTGTCATTATAGTGATGCGTTTTCACAAACGCTAGTAACTGTTTTGGTTTTCCTTTGTTACGTCACACTCTCTACATTCATGTATGGCTTTAGAACTATTTTCTCATTGTGCGTTTGTATATTTGTGTGTTGTCAGGCTGCTCAAACCCAGAGGAGCTGACAACAGAACGAGCCCATTCTGCGGTGGAGGACATGTTCGAAACCCTCCAAGGTTTGAGCCACACCAGAGATCACCTCAAGCAGCTGCGCTCCATCTACACTGCCAGCGATGGAGTTCACCAGGTCAGAGACACAAACAGACACACACTGGCGACATCAAAACACACACACTTTTTGTTGCAGCTCCCTTTTAGCAGACTAAAGGAACATGTGTATCCTTTGATCTCTTCAGTCATTACAGTCACACACACATCAGCTGCGATTCACCATCACAGCCTTAACAACACATCAGTATTCCTGAAGCAAAAGTGAACAGATGCAGAATATTTAGTTGAAACTGTGTATTACTCACAAGTGTTTTCTCTCGACTTTACTTACCTATTTTTTATTCTCTTACTGTGGCAGCAACACAGACTCAGATGTAGCGGATGATCTCTGACCTTCGTTGCATTTGTCCCCCTCCAGTTTGTGTCACACAGCACAGAGGAGGAGCTCACTGTGAGAGCCTCTTCATAACCTATCTGTGTCTTGGAGCTTATGTAACTAAGAAAGGCCTCTCTGTGTGCATCTGAGAGCTTTGTCCTCATGAAAAGGCCCTTACCTTTTCTTAAAGACAGTCAACAGTGACAGCTCCACGGCCACTGTCCTTCACTCCAATTGGGCAGCCTTTATCAAAGACTTACAGGGCAGGAGTATAAAGGTTAGTCGAAGAAAGTTCAAGCAGTTTTTCTTTTGAGGTCGGAATAATTTTCTACATGGATGTACATAAAAGAAACAGACGACGGAGTGAATAACTTATACAATCATAAAGTCATGAAGTACAAAGCCCTATTCTCATTAGAGGAGTTGGAGCTCTACTGTTCAGCAGCATAATGAAGATTTAGGAGCATTTCATCCATTTCCATCCTATTTTAGCCATTTATATTAAATTTTGTATTCAGCTATAATCTTTAAAGGAAAGTCTGCCATTGCGGGAGATGAGTTAATTCACTTTTTTTGCTGAACGTTAGATAAAAAGACTGATATTACTCTTATGACTGTATGCTGAAAATGAAGGTACAGCTATTAGCCAGTGGAACCAGTAACTTCCTAGAGTCTCTGCTGGTTGCTGGGGAAACTGGTCATGACCAAGAAATAGTCAGGGACACAACCCCCCATAAAATAGTGTATGTTGTTTTTACACTTACATTTTTGTGCTAAGCTAACTGGCTGCAGGCTGTAACTTCATGCAGGCATGCAGGTGGTATCAGTCTTCTCATCTAACTCTTGGCAGGAAGGAGAAATAAGCATTTTTATAGAAAAGTCAAACTGCTACCTTAACGCTGTGCAGCTACAAGATTATAAATGCAGTCTGAGTACATTAAAGGAGAGTTTTTTCGGTAATCATCAAAAAATTTAAATCCTGCTAATGATTTTTCATTAACCACATCTTCGTCTCAGTACAGCAGAATGAAAACAGATGTCTTCTTTGTCAAAATGTGCCTGTGACTGTACGGGTGTGTGCGCGTGCATGTGAGCATCATTGTGTTTCTATTAGGACAGAACCGTCTGTTCCTGCTGGATTATGAAAATGATTTCATATGAAAGGAGAACAGCATGATGTCTGCCTGCCACTGCCTGTACTTGACAAACATCAGAAAATCATCAGCTTCGCTCAGCACGCGTCCCCTCCACCACTGAAGCCAATACCTGTCGGTCAAGATGTCTCCCTCTAACTGAAGCTTTTCTCTGAAGTGCAGGGCTCTCTGCCCCTGGGTTCAGACTAAGTGAGAGGTTTTGACATGGGTCAGAACCTCTTGTTCCTCTGGTTTTTTTTACATGGAATTTGCTGATTTTGTTCTCACAAGACCTGACAATAAGACTCTATGGTTGGTTAATGGGATCATATGTTTGCATGTTTGTGGGTACCAAACATGTTCAGTGGTATGAGTACCACTGAACACTTTGTAACTTTCACTGTACATTTAAATGGATTATACTGACAACAGCAAATTAACATATGTGCTATATAATGGCTGTATGGGGGCAGCAGTGCTGCAGTGGTTAGCACTGTCGCCTCACAGCTAGAATGTCCCAGGTTCAAGCCCCTGCTCACCCGGAGCTTTTCTGTGTGGAGTTTGCATGTTCTCCCTGTGCCTGTGTGGGTTCTCTCTGGGTACTCCGTCTTCCTCCCACAGTCCAAAGACATGCAGGTTAATGTTGACTCTAAATTGTCCATATGTGTGAATGTGAGTGTGAATGGGTGTTTGTCTATATGTGTTGGCCCTGCGATAGACTGGCGATCCGTACAGGGTGTACCCCGCCTCTCGTCCAATGACAGCAGGGTTAGGCTCCAGCCCCCCCTACCCCCGCGACCCTTACAGATAAGCGGTATAGATAATGGCTGGATGGATGGATGATGGCTATGTGTTTATTTGACATATAGATGAGAATATCAAAGGGCTGCTGTTGGCCCCAGTCATGCTCTGTTTATTCCAGTCATAATGAATCAGACAACAGCACTCGTACACCTTTACTGTCCCATGTATATTCATCATAGAGCTGTGCACATTTCCAGTGCACATGTCATGCTGTGAGCAACTGAACATTGCAGAATTTCCTGGAAAAAAATACATCAATGAAATCTGAGTGATGGAGCCTGTAACAGCTGGAGTGTACTGACCCTGCCAGTGGGGAGAGGCTGGATTTCTTGCTTGTGTGAGAAACACATAATGATGGCAGTTTTATTGCAGCGAGCCTTCGCACAATTCTTTTGACTTGTAAAGATGAGCAATGAGACAAGGGGAGAGTTGTGTAACCAGTCAAAAGCTATAGTAACAAGAAAATGATTCATTCTAGCCCACACTGACAGACTCGAGTGAGCACACACACCTATGGCCAAGCGTTTCTTACCAAGGTGAAGCTGAATAGATGTTTCAAGGAGGAGTGTACTGACTGTGTTTATTTGTGTTATATAAGAATTTTTCTCTCCCCACATCAACATGGCCTCTGAAGACATCAACCACTGCCACCACAGCTGAACTGTGAATACTACTAAAGGGTCAGTTCACCCAAAGTACAAAAAAAATTGTAATTTACCCTCATAGTCTTGTGCTGTACATGTCATTTAAATCTCAGAAATATCTAACTGTATAAAGGGGATAGTTTGACTTAGACAATATAAACCATTATCAGATTTTCTATACCCCCAAATAGCAGTATCAGTATCAGCCTCAAAAATCCAGCAATAGTCAGGCTGTTGTTGTGTCATGTAGCCATGCTGATAGTTTTGGTTTTGTTCAGCCAGGCTTTGAGATATCATCTCTGAGGTTTTTTATTTAGTGGTGAATAGAAATTCATTTCTAGAGCTTACACCATTGAAACATTATATTTCATGAAGAAATTCAACATAAACAGTGTCGCAGTTACTGTGCTGAAGCCACAGAACTCGCTGTCATCAGTTTTCATTACAGCTACTCTCTACTAAAGACACAGAAGAACTTTTGACAGTGTCTGTTGTGGCCTGCTTGGTTAGATACCACCGGAGGTAAGTGAGAAAATGTGTTTTTATATTTTGGGTGAACTAACAAAAAACCACGCAGTACACATGCTGATTAAAATTTAGCACATTGGTTTTAAGGGATTTAAATGAGATGCACAGTACATTTTAATTATATTTTTGACTGGATTATTTTCCAGTACATTCCAGTCTTTTCTGCTCTCCACTCCGTGTGTGTTTTTGATGTTGACACTATGTTGTTTTGGAATGTTCATCCACCTCTACACCAAGAAAACCTGTGGGGGAAACTGATACTCGCATGTGAGTGTATTTGTGTGTGTGTTTGTGTGTGCAGAGGAATATTTCAGCACAGGCATTATCATATGACTAATTCTAATATTGTTTTTATCATGTGGGTGTTAGTGGTGGTGATTTAATGGGATTGCTTTTAGCTTTTTGGAAAACAGATGAAAATGGAGTGTGCGTGACTGTGGGTTGGATTTGTCGTTTATTCCTGTGATGCTGTTGCTTGTGTGTGTGTGTGCATGTTACTTAGCCAGAGGTGAATCATTAATGTGTTTACTCCCAGCTCAGTTTATGCAGGCTGACCCATGCAGCAAAGTCATGTTGGTGGAGGTAAATGTTAGTGTATACAATTTGTGATTTACACAACCTGGACAGCAGGATTTCCCTTAATTTGACTGCTCCTCAGGGACTGGAGGAGTGGGAGGCTGGGTGTCTTCTGTTAACAATGATATACACTGAGAGGATACCTGTGGGCAGAAGCACATGAATGCATTAGTATTTGGACAACATTGTGTGTGTGGGGGGGGGGGGGGGTAGGTGTATTTAATGCTTGAATAAACAGTTTGGTAGATGTGGTCAACATCCAAAGGAAAAGTTTTGTGTCTTACCTCACTCACATTTTGGCATGTAGCCTTGATGTGTTTCAAACTCACGTAGAATAAGGAAAGCTGTCCATTGCTGCAGTACTGGAAGATATTCAGCCTGCCTATTTTGAGGCTTCTGCTATTCAGAGTACTTAAATAAAGGCCTGCCAAGTCTTATCTGAGTCTTTATTGTTCTCAGAGACAGCAGAATTCACTCCCTTAAAAAAATCTGTCTTAAATTCTTGATCCACTGGCTTTGAGGGCTATAAATGGTACATTCTGTCCTGGGTAGCTGGGCAGAAAAAGCTGACTCCCTGTTGCTGTTATAGAGTTTTTTTTTTTTCATGAATCAACTTTAGAATATTAAAAGGCATTTATGAGGCTTTAGTTGAGATTCTGCAGTTCAGCTCTTCAAGGACATCAACATTTCATTGAAACTCCTGCTTTTCTCTGTCAGTCTAAGAGGAATCAGACTGTTTTTCATCAGCACATACACACACAAAAAAAAACATGACTGCCCTTCAGTATTCAAAAGTGTTTTTCTCAAATGTCAAAACTGTCTAACCATCTCTAATGGCCAGGCAAAACACAATGTATACTAGATGTTGACAAGTTTTAAAAATTATTACAGCATAGTGGTAGTTTGGATTATGCTGTTTGTATCATTTGGAGAAAGAGTTGTTCAGAAATCCTGACAGATCTTTCCCAGCCTGGACAGTGTTGATTCTGGATTTGATTTATCCCCTTAAATACCTGATATTGATTGAGCAAGTGCTATTTTTAGCCACGTCCAGCAGTGCAGGATTTTTTTGTCCTGATTGCAGCGCTGTTCAAGCTCCTCTTCCTGAAGTGACTCAGAAGTCAGTGGCCTGTTTGGTGGAGCAGAGCTGTTAATAACACCACTGTCTCTGACACCCACAGCCACTCACATAAACATGCAGAGGCTAAAAGGAGGGCACTCTATGGAAAACACTCAGACGCCAACAGCTCTTCATTATCCATATACAGATTTTTTTAAATGTAGAATTACACACTTAATGCATCTCTATATATAGAAATAAAACAGCGTTGTCAGTGTTTGTATTTTGGGTATCAGCCAATCATTATGTTCAAGTGCGTTGTGTGGTGTTTGTGTTTTGCAGGCGACCTATCGTCCTTTCCTCCGACAGATCCTGGAGGAAGTCTTCCACCCTGACAGACTCGAATGTCCAGACATCGAGCACATGTCCGGAGGTCTCACAGACCTGCTCAAGACCGGCTTCAGTATGTTCATGAAGGTCAGACATTACTCAAATGCCCATACACAATCAAATACTCTTATCCCTACCTTTGCAATCTACCCACTGTGGACAGTGAAGTGTCTTCCCTCGCTGATTAAACTTGACCTGATTTTACGATTTTCTGAATAAGCTCCCCTGTCTGCACATTTTCAGTGTCTAGCAGGCCAGTTACACCAGCACTACGTAACATGTATTTACCCGCCACTTTTATCCTTACCCAGAATTCTACCTATAGACACACAGATGTTTATATTTGATGTACAACCCTTCGTACAGTGATTGAACCCAGATCAAAACCCTCAACATTTCACTCTGTCTGTATTATATCAATCACTGCAGACGTAATTGCAAAAGTTGTCAGGTAACATATTAACTGATTTTTCCATTAGGAGATGGAAGACAAACACAATACAAGGACCACACTTTACAGAACAGACACGTCTCTCCTCATGGAGTCACCAGCTGCCTCTTTTGGCCTCTCATTTGCAGAGCACAATGTGCTTCACTAAATGGGCCTAACATGCCCCTCCGCCCCAAAAAAGATCCCACCCCACTTTGCCCTTCACGCCACCCAACTAGTGAGAGTCTATAGAGCAGTGAAAATGTGATCCCTCACTGTTTTTCCACCTTTGACCACTGCAAACTGCGGGAATCCAGCCAAGAATCATGGCAGTTGTAAATTGAACCCTACAGTCAGGGCCAAGGGCTTTTTCATCTGTGCCACCCAGTTAACCCACAAAGAGGACAATTCTTCAGCTCAACATCAGGGTATATAACTAGACAAGGTAAACAGGAAATTGTAGGTGTGCTTGCACCCTGACTCCTTCGCTGGCCCTTTTGTGTCCGCCAAACACTCTATTGCTCCTTCATTCACCCGCTGCTGCTGAATTGCTAAATGGTTGCATGTTTGTTGTTGGTATCTTGTTTGGAGAGTTTTGTCTTGGCCCAAGAAATCCAGAGAAAAGAGAGAGAATTATTGAAGACAAAGCAGTAATCAGACAGATACATTTAACCACTGATCATATGAACCTTTGATCAAACTTCTTTGATTATTGAAAATAAAACACATGTAAACCTTACACCACAGTCACAGATTTCAAAGAATCCCATTTATTTTGAAGGCAAAACATAATCCTCAGATGACACCAGCTCAGTATGTGGTCTTTGAACAAAAGGAACAGAAACACTGGAAGTGAAACTAATACTGCTGGTGGCCAGACAGCAGTCTATCCTGGTATTTACATAACAAAAACCACCTTAATGCCATATTAATCCATTTTAACCCAAATTTCACCTTTTAAAACCATACAGTTGGATTTGCAGAGAATGGAAATTTGGCAGCAATTTCACACCACTTGGTGTTTATAGCATGCTTGATTGAATGATCAATTGGTTTGTTCTTTCAACCATTAATTTAGTTACATATTCATTCTGATAAAGTTGGGAGTGTTTCAGGGAGAAACCAAAACATCAGAATTTTTGGGTTGTACTAAAATTTTAGCCAAGGGGTTTTCTGCAACAGACGTGTAGTTTTGGGCTTGTGGGTAATGTATATCCACCGCAGAGCAGATCACTGTCCACAGTCTTATTATCCCACATCTGGGCCTGCTTAAACTGATGATTACCCAGGGGGAGGAATTAGTCTGGTTGTGTAACCATGGCCTGGATTTACACAAATTAAGAAACTTGGCCCACAAACCACCAACTCAGACAGACTAAACCTATAAACCTGAACTTGGAGCATTCTATAGCGCACACCCCAATAAAACACCCCAATAAAAGTTCTATTTTTAACCACAGGACTTACGCATACTCCAGAGTTTATATAATTAAAACACTGGACCCCAGTCTGGATCATGGCCTACTGAAGGGTTGTGCACTCTTGCTTAAACTGTCGTCTTAAAGTGTTGGTAACCAAAGTGTGTGTGTGTCTGGTGTGCCATGTTTAGCCTTTGTTTAGACAGAGTCCCAGCTGCACAGGAGATCTGGCTCCTGCTCCTTCAGAAGTTAACTCAGTCACAGTTCCTCAGTCTGACTAACACCAGCAAATACATCTTTAAAGTTTAAAGTCAAAGGATTTCTCTTAATTATGGAACACAATTTGCTATTCGCTTATTAGCACCACAGTAATTAACAGTGTTGCATCTTGCTTTGTAACTTACTTTAAGAGCAGCAATGCATTGTTTGACAATGAAAGTGATTTCAGTCTGAGAAATCAGCTGTGATGTATCCTATAGGTGACCACAGCTCTGCTCCAAGTGGGTCACGAGAATGTGGGTCAACTTTGTTCAAGCAAGAAAAAAAAACATTTGCTTTGGAATGTTGTGGATTTCTGGATCAGTGCCTTTATTTTATTTTCACGTACCATTTTCTTCTTCCTGGTGAGTAGCAGTGCTACAACTTTACAGAACTGTTAGCGAATCACTGCGGGATCTGTCAGTCATGTGACCCTCGTCTTGCATGTCCATTGACTGTACTGGCTTTTAGGCTCTACTGGCCTGCTGCTTATAGCCATGGCTGTATTAAAAAAGCTGAATATGGTGCCACCACTGAGCCTTGCTGCCAGTCTATCCCAGTGGACACTTGTGGTATTGCAACCGAAAAATCCCATGTGACCTAAAAACCTTTTTTCCTGCCGTTATAAAAGAGATGTCTGTGAAACTGTTGGCAGCGTTCTTCAAAGTGCAATCCAATATACAGTTAATTTTTAATCCATTACGTTTTTATATTTGTTAAATGCACATTGCTGAAGCAAACCTGAAAGCTAGGACACTTCGTCTTGCTTGCACAAGCAATTTCCATTCAGTGACTAGGCACTATTTTTGAGTTCCATATCCAGATCTTAAAATAAATATGTCAGCTCAATCCACAGAGGGGTGGATGCAAATATTACACCGAATATTGTAATGTTCTCTGTGCAGTGAAGTACTGGCGTGGTTGAAACCCAGCTTGAAAACAACTGCAGCTTTTGTACCCCATTCTTTTCATCAGCTTACATGTTATGTTGTCAAAATAGTTTTAGTGGACTGAATCATCCTGAATTGAGTATAAATGCTACTGTGATGCTTTTGTTAGTTGTTAGTTAGTTTTACGCCTTCATTTGCACTCTCTTGCTACAGTGTTTTTCATTTTAATAAAATAAAAATGCAAGCACAGTCATTGGGTCAGTGTGTGGACCATGGTATAGAGGGTGTCTGGTCTAAAACATCACGGAATCTTAGTGAGCTGCATTTCTAACAAACGCTGTGGATGTATTTCATCATCAGACCATACAATTATGCTTTCTCCGCCTCACTTGGCAGCACATTTCAGCTCACACCTTGTCACCACACACCTCCCATAAGCCTCCCCCTCTCCATCTAACCCATGGCAGTACACATGGCTCAGGCACTCGCAGCTGCAGTGAGTCAGGAGGTGGATCTACCAGCACATGGAGCCAGTGATGTCTGTGATGTCTTGTAATAAGTGCCGCCAAATCCGTCTCCAAATGCTGAATTTTACATGAGCAGATTAGCACACTAGAAAGCGTTTGTTCACACATATTTATCAAGAAACACACGTTGAATCACCCGTGACACACGCCGTCCCAGCCTGCTGGTGCTTCACGTGTACAGCCACTCTCACCTCCGGTCCGCCCCCTGCAGCTCTGATTGCTCGGTTAGCATTCACAGGCTGCAGATGTGCCCTGGCTGCAGCCCACCAACCAATAGCACAAAGCCATTATTCTCCCACAACCAGTCACAGACAGAAGCACCAGACTTTAACCCTGCTGTTCAAATCCATCTTTAAGTGATAGTTACTAGTTTTTTCTTTTGGTTTTTGCTGCACCAGCAAATGTCTGAATCTATGTGAACTTCCTGACACAGGTGATGTGTTTGTTTGTGTCTGCATGTGTTGTATGAGGGTGTGTGTCTGCTTACACATCCACGTGTTTACCGTCATAACACCAGGGTGAGAAGACATCATCCGCTGAGTCGACCTATGTCCTGCTAGAGTCCACTCTCATCAGTATCACCACAACATCACAGGTGTCTAGCTGAGCAGTGACTCAGCAACAAGACACAGGGAGCCAGAGATAATAATATGGAAATGATTAAGTGTTCCCTGGACAAAGTGGGTTGTTTATCACAGACTGTTCTGTTATAGGAAACAGTATCAACACCTCAGATGGCCTAAAAATGCACTGACCAATCACAATGTCCCGTCTGAACCGCAGGTGAGTCGTCCACATCCCAGCGACAACCCTCTGCTCTTCCTTTTCCTGGTTGGTGGTGTCACACCCTCAGAGCTTCGTCTCATCAAAGAAATGGTCACCACACACAAACCAGGGACCCAGGTGAGTAGGCACGAGTCAGGTGTCTTTTACCACCAGGTGACTAATTGATGTCTATTTCTGCATAATCATGGTCGCTGCCCGTGGCTTTTTTCTGCACAAGTCAGTTTTTTTGTCGGGTGACGCCAGACACCTGCCCCAGTATGAATGCCATGATTAATTCTCAACAACAATAAATATTTATCATTGCATTAATTCAGATAATTACGGCATACTGAAAAGAATAGATGTTTTTCTACTCAAACGTGTAGCAAGATTGTTGACCCCAAATAGAAGCAATAGCCCACCTGTGTCGGTGCGCGACACTGAGTGCAGTTTGAGGTCTGGTAACAGACACAACAACAGCAATGTTTCCCCTGCCATTGTCTTGGCAGGGCGGCCCGCGAATGCATCAGAGCACAGGAGCGGAAGAGCCGCAGAGGAGACAGGTTGACAACCCACCAGGTTAAGTGCATGAGTTACAAGTCTGTAAAATCAAAGATGGACAGACGCTCAGACTACAACATCAGCTATCTACTATGCCCAGTAGAGCTTTATGCCTAGCAACGCCCCTGCCCACAGGGCTCCGTACTTTAACTCAGAAAGCACCTCAGCTCTGTTTCAGTTGTCACCATATCTCACTCCTTAAATGCAAAAAAAATAAATAAATAAAAATCCTGCCAATCTTAAACACAAGGTTCATCTCAGAAACTAACAGATGAAGTCTTTTAGATCTTGGATCATGGATGTAAACTGTGTAAGTAAAAGGTCTGTGAAGATGGTGTAATGGAAGAAAAGCAACTTTACCTCATCTGTCTAAGGCTTGACTGTACATCCCCCTGATCAAATCCCTCATGAACAAGACAGGGTGTAGTGCTTAAAGCATTTAGTAGTACGCTGTCTAACTGTTTAACTGAATCATGTCGTATTAAAATGGTGCTGAAAATAACATCACATTATCTTGATACAAGATATAATTTAGTTTTCTTTTACATTAAATTGTAATGCAGCTTAGTGTGCTAAAATAATTTTATGTTTTAAATGTGATTGCTGTTCTCAGCTGTGAGAGGCAGTAGTGTGATGTAACTAAGCACTCATACCTGACTAATACATTTAAAAGAGATCTCTATCTCATTAATGAACAGATTAAAAGGATCAAAATCAATGCAGCATCTTTTTTATTCCATGCATTCTTCTTCTTCAACAACACCTGACCCCTACATTACCCACAGTGCAACTCTGTATTCAGTCAAGATTTGGATGTGTTGTGCTAGTAGCAGGTAATGTAGCTATTAGCCTCCACATGTCTGCTAACCTCAAGCAGAGATGAGGAGAGGTCTGGTTAAGTCACTTCTTACTAAGTCTGCACCCCAAGATTTTTTTCTTTTTCAAACTTGTAGTCTTCAGTCCCAACCAGCACTGACTCAAGTGACACATGAGGCAATCTATCAGATTTCATGAAGCTTCCTCTAGAGACGCTTAAGACTTTAAACAACTTTGTTGACATATGCAGTGGAAAGACCCACTAATACCTCTAAATGAACTTTGTTATGTAAAATTGGTGGCGTTCCCCTTTAAGTGCAGTTTTGAGGGACTTTACTTGAGTATGAAATACCAGTATTAAATAAATATCATATGCAGATATTTTCATTTTTACTTGCTCCTCAACAGAATTCAGCTTTGATATGCATATGATAAACATATGATAAGCTTATAAAATATTCTACATTTTAATAGATTCAACTACCAATGAGTATGTTAAAAAACTAACTAACATTTGTTCTGCCTCAACGGGCTACAACTTTAAAATGCTGTTTACAGATTAATGCATTATAAATTATTATAATATACAGTAATATAATTTGGACCGGGACCAGTCTGCCTGCACAATGACTTTTAATTTTGTGACTTTAAGTACATTTTGCAATGATAGTTCTGTACTTTGTTTTAGGGAACATTTGAATCACTTTTATTGTAATGGAATATTTTCATACTGTGGTTTTGTTAATTTTACTTTATTTCTGTCACCATTGGCTGAGGGTAATTGGAACTCAAACAGATGCAAATAAATAAAAGCAGAAACATTGCCCTAATCATGTCACTGATAGAGTTCTTGTTCTGTTAACCATCAGGGGTTTTTTACCTTACAGGTGAATACAGTTATGTATCAGTTAAAAACACTGTAGTCACAGATTATATGTGCATGAATCATTACCATCCACTTGAAAAACCTGTGTTATTCTGTCACAGAGGTCTCGCATGATGACTCATGTTCCTTTAGAAACGCAAAACTGCAAAAACTTTACCTCGTATTGAGATCATCACAATACACATTCAGCAAGAAAAATGAACAGAGTGTACAGAATATAAATGCAACTGAACTGAACTGAGTCACCTCTTTGAAAGATCATGAAATAATCAAATAGTCAGAGATAAAACATAGAAGATTTAGAAGACATGGCACATTTGGGGGACGTTTTGAGGGCACATGTACAAACTGTCCACCCTCAGACAGATTTCAGTCTGGGCCTGGCAAAGAGTGAACAAACGCAAACACTGACCTACAAACACAGGTGGTTCAGATCAGGTGTAGAGGTGAGGCCGTCATCTGATCTTCACACGTAACCACACACATGAGATGCCGTGTCTGCCTGCCTGTGTGTGCTGGAGTGGTTTAAGTGCCGATTGCAAATACAGTCCACAGCGACATGTAAAACATGCAGATGAATGCGTCTTCTCTCGGTGAGAGGAGTGCGAGGAGGGAGATCAGGTTGGGTAATGTGGCTTTGTCTTAATAAAAGGCTTTGAGAAGGAGGCCAGAGGCAATGAAAGGCCTGGGGGGAGGATCAAAGTCCACCATCTGTAATCAGGAAAACTGAATAAAGACAAGCTTATATAATAACCTGGCCCACACACACACACTGACCTCAGGATACACACTCTAACCTTAGCTTACACATGCACAGCATACTGTGGACGAGCCAGTGTGAGGACCAGATATTCATGAGTTCCACTGAAAACAAACTGCAACGTTTTGGTCTTGCACTTGGACAAAATCCCTCTGAAATAGACTCACTCTGCCACTAAAAACAGGTCCGTTGCCAGTTTTAGGTGCTGACCCAGTGTTAAAGCAACAATGCTGCAGAAAAACAGACCTCTCCTGTTATACAACATAAGAGGGCTGCGTTACTAGTTCTGACTAAAAAAGCATTAAGAGAGTGTGTGTCTCAGCCAACACTGTATAATCCTCTATAATTCATCATTTCTAAATACAAAATGTTCTTTCATCTGCATCTGAACCCAGACCTACACCCAAATAAACACAAAAAAATTTGTGTATCCACACTAAAAGTCATTCACTTGTTCTGCGGGCAGTTGCCTCAAATCTGTCTTTTGAGTGTCAGACCCTCACCCCCTGCAGATTTCACAGGTGGATGTAAAACATTAGTACCAGCAGTTTGCTTCTTTGCACAGCTTGAATTCCCAGTGGTTACAATGAATTAGTAAGGCCTTTTCAGACATGCACCTCTTACCTCGTGTCTGAATAAGCACCTAAGTCACGTTTACTTTGTTGTACTGTAGTAAAATAAAGAAACATAACGTAAAAATAAGTTAAGAAACATAACAGTCTCAACAACTACTTCACCAGGCTGGGCCTGGTAACATTTCACTATCTCTTCAGTAACACAGTACAAAGTTAAGGATCCAACAGGTTAACTGTAAATTTGTTATATGTGACTGTCAGAGCAAAAGGACTGAAACTAGTGTATGCTGATTTACTGTATGTGTCCATCTTGAGCATAGTGTTTGTACTTTTTATTTGAATTACCTTTTCTATCATGCTCATTAGACATTCCCAGACTCTAACAATGTATGGACATCAGTGCAGCTATTTACTACTACTGCAGCCTTGTTGTTGTTCAAAAAGTATTAATAATTGTAATAAAAGTAATTGTAATAAAAGCTGTCAAATGATCCCTAGATAAATAATAGGATACAAAATGATTGTTTCCTTCTCTTCCTGTGTATTCAATTTTCTTCTATGCCAGCTGCATAGAGGAATGAATGAACATCCAGCAAAGTGCTTTATATAAACCTTCATTACTTATGCTTGTTATTCAATGTTTGTGCACAACCACACTTAAAAAAAATAGATCACAAAATATTGAAAAAATAAGTAAGTAAAATAAGCTTTAAAATTCATCACTGATGTAGGCTGTGAGGAAGCTTGTCACTTAATATTCTTTTTTCTTTTCTTTTTTTTTTTTTTTTTTTGGTCTTTTTAAATTAAAGCCATAACAAACTTTTACACCAGTGACTAAATGCCAAAAAGGTACAATTTTAACAGAAAAATGAAGCCTCTAATGTTACATATGCTCTGTTTGAAAAGGGATTACTAGCAACCAGTTTCTCTCAGTTGTTCCAACATGACATCTGTCTGATTCTTATCACATCCTCAAAGTGAGGATATATTTTGGTTTGAATATCACCAACCAAAAAGAGATAGCACGCCACCTAAAAAAACAGTAAAACATCAAAAACAAACACGACCCAAAACATAACCAGCTCCTGTGCAGCTTGTTGATTGCCAATTTGCACATTATTCACCCTCACAATCACATCTGTTTCATTTCTAACCATTGAGTTAACACACTCCTTGAACCTTAATGTGTGTATTCTGCTCCACTCTAGGTGCTGGTTCTGGCCACCAGATTGCTGAGGCCGACAGATATCCCTGAGCTGCTCTTCACTACCCAAAGACTGGCTCCTGATATCGGTGTCTAAAAGGGCTGTCACGTGGAAACACACGCACGCACATGTGGACGGACACATGCACCACACACAAGGGCTGTAAATGGAAATCAAGAAGATGATAAGCAGATGCAACATTCCTATTCTGTGTATGTCAGTTGTCTGATTTGATTAGGGCTGAAGAGAAGTGTAAAGTAATTATTATATAAGCAGATATTGGTTTCAAAACAACAGTACGTTTAAGGTACTGCTCCCATCAAATCAACAATAAAATATATTACTTTTTCAGTTCACACGTGTTTTTGTTTGTTTGCATTGACAGAAAATCAGGCTGAGTTGTTGGCTGCGTTAAAAGCATTCTTCTGTTCACACCTTCATTACAAGTGAAGGTGTGAACAGAGGAAGGCCTGCTGCTGTGGCGGCGAGAGAGAATACACACTCTGTTAGCGTCCACCCTTACCTCGCCTCATCATATGGTTGCAAATAAGAGCAGAATGATTAACAAGTCGTTTCACACTGTTGGCTATGAGTCTGCTCACACCTAGAGCTCACCCGAAACCCCCCCCACCCCACCCCACCCTCCATACTCTATTCTTTCCAACATGAATCACATCCGCGAGGGCTCAGTAATTTCACCCACCCACACACCTGCATTGATTCTGAATAACAAGACTCTCCTACATTTTGTCAAATGCACAGAGACGGGGAATGCAGTAATCCAGTGAATCCTGTGTTCTGCTGTGCACTGGCCTGCCCCAGAGATCGGAACAGGATATTCAGGATTCACTAATTCGATTTGGAATTGTAAATAAACACATTTCCAACTTACACACATGCAAGTTTTATTGGAAAAGCGCTTGATAATATTCTGTCCTTACGCCCTGGGAGCTTGCAATTCTCAGAAGACTCCCTAATAAAACAAGGTCATCTCTGAGAAAACTAACATGAACTTTTGTAGCACTTTCGGCTCAGGGTTTTCAACAGCTTTTTTTTTTTTTTTTTCATCAAAATGATTTTTTGAGGTGAAGGACAGCACCAGTTTTCAGCTTTAGACAGATCTCAAGATGTAAGAAGTGGCTGTACAGTCATGCCTCTATTGTCTTCAGTGCTATTCATTGCTGCTGTTACCAAAGAACTGCTTTATTCCTGGGTCAGACTACCGTTTTCTGAGTGCGTCATCTCCCTCACAGCATGAATGATATTTGTCACAGTCTTGTGGAGCCAAGGAAATGACATGAGACTTGAAAAACTTTTGATATGTGCAGCCTGTACCTGCTGCAGTTAATACAAAAATATATACACGTACCCTCTGAGTGCTTGCTTCTGCATATTATGTGAAGTGATAAATGAAAAAGCAGAGACAGAATCAAATTCATCATCATTTTATTGTGAACAGACAGTGAATTTGTTACAAATAAATAACAATAGGCCCTTTGGACTTCTCCTTTTCATAAAGTGCATCTGTGATAACTGCCACATGCTACATACTGTGTCTGCTGCCCCACTACACCCCACCCCCACCCCACCTCTACTCATCACTCTTATGCACAAGGATGCTTCTGCAAAAAATACACTGCAGATATTGGAAAAAAAGAGACAGTACACACACACAAATACACAGCCGCACAGAGCCCTGGCTCAAGTGGCTAGTATAATAATACCAGCATTTAGCCGTGTTGTGTAGTGGCAGTCTCTGAATTCAGAATTGCCACAATGGGCAGCACAGCTAAAAATAAGCAGTCCTTCAGAGCTGCTGTTGCCAGGAGAGCTTGAGTTACAGTTACAGATTTTCTCTGCAGCCTCACACAGCTGCCTCTGTGTCCTCTGTAGTCTTGAACCTCCTCACACGTGATATCTGTCAGCACAGACACCTGCTCACTCACAGGTCATTACTTCTGTAAAGATTCATCTGCCTCCCACTATACAGAACCCACCACTGCTCATCTCACTCTTCAACCAGACTGGAACAGGACTTGGAGAAGCATGAATCTTCTGTCCTCTTTCTCCTCCACCTTCAATGCTTGCTTTCTTTCTTTCTGTGGTCACTCTCGACCACTTTCAACTTCTAGTCCTCACACTGAGGTAACAGTCCTGACTTTTGCGGACAGCGCTTGCTTGAACCGCCTCTTCAGGTCTTGCATGTTGGGAGATTTCGGCCTGGGGATGAGGGGCGAGCGCCTCTTCTCCGTGGCGACACTGGCAGAGCTGCTTGAGGAGTTGGGGGCAGGGGGCGGCTGCTTGGCCAGCTGGCAGCACAGCCTGTGGAAGGCCCCATGCACCTGGCTGTAGTCCTCGCTAGCGGATACCTCGTAGAAAGAGCAGCCCAGTGTTCCTGCCAGCAGGGGGCCCTGCTGGGAGTCGACCCGCCTCAGGTGCAGCAGGTCCGCCTTGTTGGCCAGCAGGATCACAGGGGGTACGCTGGCGCCGCCTGCACGTGCAACCAGCTGGTGCAGCTGTTCGATCAGGTCGAAGCTATGCCGGTCTGTCACGGAGTACACCAGCACCACAGCGTCCGCCCACTGGATGGAGCAGGTCACATGGTCTGGTAGACTGATGCCGTTATCTGTCATCTATGAGGCAAAGAAAGAGGGAGACTGATTAAAACACAGCCCAGCACCCTTTTTTCCAAACTCAGACCAGATTAAACGTTCCTGGCTTTATGCAACTGATGTCTTGTAATGACTGGAATGCTGACTGAGGCAGACAAGAGCTATAGGGTTACTCCTCCAGAGAGGTGTGCGTGATTGAGGAGTCTGGATCTGGATCAGAGTATCATTTACCCTGGCCTCAGACATCCATTAGCCTAAATGGGAGATTAGACAGCCAGACTGAGGGGCTCTCCTTCATGGGAAAAAAATATACGCACACACTCATTTTCTGTGTTGGACTTATGCCCAGTCAAAAGAGGCTTAGATGATCCTAACAGTCAGACAGTGAATTAGATTATATTTTCTTTGTATTGGATTATCCACAGCTTTTAAACAGATTTCCATGCTCCAGCTCTGCTACCTTACACAGGGAAAATAAACTGATGTGTCCAGTTTTTGTCTTAAAAGGAGGGGGGGTCCTCACCTCAGCACCGGGGGTGTCCTGAACCTGGATGGTCACTTGCTCTCCGTCCACCTGGACTTCTCTAGAGTAAAGATTACCTGCACACACACGGGTAAACATTAGCCACTGAACACCGGCTATTTCACCGTATTAAAATTACATTTAACATGTTTATCCTCAAACATCATATCGCACAGAAACTCACCAGCATTTCTCTCGTAGTCTCCGATGAAGCGCCTTGTTAGGAATCTCACCACGAGCGCTGAAATGAAGAAAAGCGAAGTCAAAATATTAGATTTTATGACAGAATGTGAGACAAAAGAAATCCCTTTACGACTAAACCGTGAGTAACTACTAGTGAAACCAGGGTTTTATTGATTTTCTTACCTGTTTTCCCCACTCCGCTGCCTCCTATCACAGCTATTTTAATGACCCGGTTGGGGACCGGGTATTCAGGTGCTGGATACTCCGCGATGGTCGTCATGTTCTGGATAAGACGCATTTTCTCTCCGTTTGTCAGTTCCGTCCGGAAAAAAAGAAAAATAAAGACAACACTAATATCTTTTCCAAATCTTTAAAAGTTCGCGGACAAAGTCTTCGGATAAAATGGGTGAAGTTAATCCTGTTTTATTCCCAAATTGGTTCCGAAGCAGAGAGTTGACATTCGTGTTTGAGACACGACACACAAGCTACGTACTTACTGACTGCTACAGCCGGAGAGCGCACGCGGCTTTTATAGCCCTCGAGCGGCGGTCTCATCTGATTGGGTGGTGGTAAACCCCCCCTCCCTCGTGCGCCCCCCGCCTACACGTGGATACACAAGCGAGAAATGCTCCTGCAACAGGTGGGACGTCTAGCTGGGTGTCCGGACAAAACACGCTTTCATTAGGAGGAGAAGAGGGAAAATGGCGGATTCTTGCTTTATAGTGACTTGAGTGTTGTCAGAGAAAGATGCTGTGACAAAAACAAACACAAATGCAAAGACAGAAACTATTATTCTCTAGTGAAATAAACAACAAATGCCCTGTCTATACATGTTCAATTGTCATTTTGACATAAACATCCTCAAACTCATCACTATCATTTTTATGTTGGATACTTAAGTTTATATGTGTAATTGTGTGGGATGTGGATGAATCCTGTTCCTGGTGTTGTGTTGCAGCCAGAGACCTGTTCAGACATGCCCCTATCTTAACCTAATCTTCCACACAGGGGGTGATGTTGTACAAATACCCCCACCACCACAAACACACAATCTTGTTCCACTATCCCCGTAGGGACACTCATTAACATAATGCATAGCCCCTTACCCTAACCTTAACCATCACAGCTAAATGCCTACCTATAACAATAGTACCCTGAACCTTAAAACTGAGTCTTAACCCTCAAAAAGCAGCCTCTGCCCCACAAGTCACCATAGGTTAGTGTGCATTCAGGTTAAAGTCTCCATTGGGATATGAAAAAAAGGCCACACACACACACACACACACACATGCACCACACTCACAGGTACTTCATGATAGTGTTCATGCTGTGGATGTGAGATCAACCCTCAACATCCAGAAATAACTCACTTTTTCAAATAGTTATCCATGAATGACAACAAAGCTGTACAATAGTGCAGGTAGGGGAGTACTGCAGCATAAGGAGACATCTGTTTACCTTTTCACGTGACAAATCGCTTTATCAGCTGCTCTCTGCTGTGATTTAACCTGTATCATCTCTTTGTCCCACTTTCCTTTGCCTCCTCTGCCCCCCCCACCACCTCCCTCTCCCCCTCCCCATCTTTCATTTGTGCTCATGTGCTCTGAGGTATTTTGGCAACCGGTCCTTCTGTGATTACGGTCTGGTATGTATTTTTGATAAGAGTGCTGATGACAGGCGGCTGCGCTGAAATATGAAATTAGTACCCAAGATTCGTGAGCAGACACGGTTGCTAGGTGTGTAGCCTAGACACACACGCACACACACACACACACAGCTGCCTCTCTAACCACATCACAGCCGACATGGTAAACTCCACCCCAGGAGCAGTTTCGGCACAGCATTGTTTTCTTTGCTAGTGGCGGGTTGTATTGTACATACTTGCATCTGATGACATGTTCGCTGGATTCTCTGTGGTTGAGATTTCCTTCACAAATTAAGCTCAAGCCCCTGCCTTTTTAAATGAATGATGTGAGCGAGGTGTCACCGTTTTGTAATCCAAGCCCACGCTGCAGCATATTTGTAACACAGAAAGATAAAAGGGATCACAGTCATCCCCTCCTCTAGCAACCAGGCGAGAAGGCTAATGATGACAGATAAAGGGAGGATGCTTGTGGAGGTGTTTTTCGCCTGTTATCCTAATGAAGGGCCAGGATTCACTCATTTGATACATAAGAGGCCCAGATGTGATGAATGACTCAAACTAAAAGTCGAAACAGGTTGTCTAATGCTGCATTTAAAGTGATTATGACAGGTGGAGTGTAACAGCATTTGTCTGAAAAACAATGTGTGTGTGTGTGTGTGGTGATGATACATTTCACACTGCAGCACCGTAACTCCAATAAACTCCACTGTCTGATTAGTTGTGCCTTTAGGTCATGTTGCCTTTACTTTCCCTGAGGGAGGGCTGGAGGTAAATTAAAATACCTTTGACAATTACAGCTACAACAGAGCAAAGCAAGGCCTGACTTGGGATCAGAGTGTCACTCACACAGAGGTGACAATAGATGGTTAGGGAGGGTAAAACAGGGGGTAATCCTTCAGCTGGGGTGTGGACAATTGCCAGGGAGGATTCAGGGGTATTCAGTGCAAACAGAGGAATGTCGAGTTAATTGGGGGTCGGCGGTGGGGACGAGGGGCAGGTGAAATCTGCAGGAGGAGGAGGAGGAGGAGGAGAAGGATGTCCTTGTTGACACAGAAGTGAGGGCTGATTTCCCGAGGTGGTCCGCACCTTTTACAGTGGAGCTGAGAGGAGGCATACAGCCATCACTTGCCCCCAGGCCTGATTCCACAAAGGGCAGTCATTTGGGATATCAGAGAAACCGGGGCAGTTTAGAGGCTTCCCCTGGGGCAAAACCTCATGAGCCATGGTCATATGTTTATCAGTATCATGATAGATGCTTATCATCCCCATTGCCTTTAATCATTGTTTGTAAAGGTGTTTATTAGGAGCCATTTGTTTTTACTCTGGGCTCTGTTCTTAGATTCTTGTAGTTACGTAGTTACTTCAAAGCTGTGGCATGCAACTAAAAAAACTTAAGCTTAAGCTTGATAGTCCAAACTTGGAATCTCCTGACAGGCACATAGAGGTTTTAAATGCTGGTACTTCCATATTTTTATTTGCAAATGAAGATTCAGTAATGCAATACAATGCCTTGTTGTTCACTCCTTCTATTTTCTTGCAGGATTTGACTGCAGATGCACAAAATCAACTGTGAAAGCAGATCTATTCACACATCTTTTCATGGATCTCTTCACTTATTTGTTTATACCTACAAGTACATTTGCATTTCCAATGACCAATGGAAATTGTATTGGCCTGCTGGCACAAGCAGCTCTTGCCCCACACAAAGGGAGAGAGGTTGTTTTTTCTTATTGAAATGTGAACCTTGCAACATGTTCGAGCATTTGCATACCTCTGAATGTCAACAGTAGTAGTACTAGGGGGATGGCAGTGGTGGTTTCTTTTTGAGGGGGGTAATGTGAGCTATGGCACTGACTCTGAATGACAATAGTCTCAACCACCACACCACTCCTCCTCCTCCTCCTCCTCCTCCTCAAGGAATGCCAGCTCTAAGCCTCTATATTGAAGTTAGCCAGTTAGCCATAGCTGACTTCTCAACAAAAATGATGGAAAATATTTAAATCTCAACCCTCCATCTCTCGTTCATGCTCCCCCCGTCCTCCTGTTTACATTCCACAGCTGATCTCTGGCGTAACATAGGGTAATTGGTTTCCATT
>BRZM01000079.1:5821163-5836163 GCA_033238685.1 Lates japonicus | reverse complement strand
TGATTAATCCCTTGCTAAATTACTTTCTTTTTTCCTCAGGTGAGTGCTCTGACTCAGAGATGCTCAGAGCAGTCATTTTGGAGAAGCAGGAAGGAAACGGATCATATGCCTTCACTGATGTTCACCTTGTTCATCAGATTCACACTTAATGCTCCTCTGCCAAGAGTGGCACCCGGTGACCTATAACTGACCTACATCTTTTCACAGCTCAGTCAGATTTTCTTTATCACGAGTTCATCTTCTTTACAACCCATTAAAACAGCTAGAACTGTCCTCCAAGCTCCTCCAGTCTGTGCACAGGCAGACACACTCAGAAACACTGGACTGTTGCAAAGGGATCCTCCAACACATTTCATTATGACAATGCACTCATGACTGAGTGCTTAACGTTCATTCATATTCACATAAACACCCACACAGACTCCCATGCTTTGGCGTATGCTCGGTAATTATGCATTTCAGCTTTCAGACACGAAACAAAGAATTAAAACATTTCCACACGAACATGTGAGTGTACGTCTGATTCAGAGGCAGACTGATACGGATCTCCCTCTAGATTCTCAGGGTCACCTCTCTCTGTTTGTCCTTTGTGAGGGCGCTTCACAGGAAGAGAGCCTGTGAGAAAAAAAGATGCTGGGCATTTTAATCAGTGTGTGCGTTAGCGGAAGTGCACAGTGAGGGGACAGTTGGAGGCAGAAAATTAAAGATCTCATAATGTTTTGTCAGCTCACATGTATAGAGTAAATTCCTGAGCTGAAGACGTAGCTGAGGACGTGAGGTTTTTTTCACAATGATATGGACACTGATTGTTCACACTCATATTTTAAGAAAAATCCTACACATTAAAGTGATGTGTTAAATCACATCACATCACATTATCACATCACATTTGTGTTGTGGTTCATTGTGATCATCCCATTTCCTCTTTGCTGACTTGACTACAGACATTCATGGAGGGTTTCATGCCTCTGCTTCTCTCCTCTGGCCCCATGGATGCTGGTTAAGCACGCAGTCACCCCCCCCCCCCTCCACCCCTCCCACCCCCACCCCCAAGCATGGCTTTCAGAAACACATTATGTCCCCTGAGGGGAGGAGTTGTGGTGTAGCTGGACCATTAGGATGCCACCGAGTGAGGAAAAGAAAAACAGACAGACCAAACTGCTCGGGGCAATAACGGAGGATATGTGTCAGTGTTCTTGAAGGGTACACACTGTGCTACTCTACGCAAAAAAAAACAAACAAAAAAAAACGGGCACCAAGCACATTGAAAAAAGATGTGCGTCAGACATCCTGAAAGAATGAATACTACAGCATCATGTGCCACTCAGGAAGAGCTGTCCCTACCTGCTGCTTCACACATCACACTCACAAACTGGCTGTGACAGTGGAAGTGACACCTCAAGCCTGTTCATTACAGATGAAAACGGAAGAGCTGTGGTGCCATAAGATAATAGTTACATCACTGATAAAGACTGGTACACTTGAGCATTCCTGCATGCACTTAATATGTTGCAGAGCTTGAAGGACAGTGAGTGCCTGCATTTGTATTTTCAGTGTAGCTTCACTCATTTTCTGTGGCATATATTTCACAGTTTGACGCAGGAGAGAAAGTCAAGGTGAACACTGAATTTTTTTTTCTTCTGAGAAATGTTTCCACCTCTAACAGTTGAGAAAGACTCACACCGAATTTGCTTTTCTACAGGTGCGTCAGAGAGGAGCTCAGCATCTTGTAGAACAGGAGATTCCTGCGCACATGTATTGCATTCAGAAATATCAGAACATGCAGCTCAATGTTTATGTATGTGTGTGTTAAAAGGTAAGTGCCTCCAGATTCCCAAATCCCCAAATTTCCCCCCAGCTCACACAGATCCCAATTGAATTTCATAACATCAACAAGAAGGTAGGGGGGAATCTTGGGATTTGAGCCTGCAGCTGGGCAGGAATGCTTTACTTAGTCTGTTAGAGTAATGTGATTACTTTTTTCAGTAACAAGCACTGTTAGCGATTACAATTTGAAATTCAGTAATTACATTAAAGTTACTAATCCCAGTGAGTTACATTAGCCCCTTTTTACACAGCCTGCTCACTATTATTCTGCTTTGCCATTTTGTATAAAAGTTACAAAATCAAAATGGTGGGGCAATGTTGTCCCACCTTTAAGCCGGCAGTGGAGGCACAGAACAGGATCTAAGTCTGTAGAAGAGAGAGCCAGCATGGCCGAACAGATGCTAGCTGACACCAGTGCTGTTGTCTTACATGTCACACCTCTGATCCCATGATGCTGGTATGCCATCAAAAATCACACACCAGCGTGGCATTACATCAGTTTTGTGTAGGTCAGTGTAAACATACAAAGGCAGCATAATCAAGGGTCTTCCTGATGCCAATATAGTAAAAAATCTGTGTAAAAGGGCCTTTTGGTAATTTGGGACTTGGCATCTTCGCTGTTCTTACCGTTCTGTTTGGTCTTTGTGTGTTAGCTTGGTGCATGGGCTAGAGGTGTGAATAGGGGGCTCGCCACTACCAAAAGAGAAGAATTCCAACTCCCATTCACTCCAAAGTTGCTCTGTTTACAAGCTGTTTCTTCTCATCTACAAACCACCTACTACCTTAAACTACAATAGTCAAGTTTGCATCAAAATTTGATGCAAATTTTAACCAAAGTTACAGAAAATCTCTTGTCTCAGTGGTGGAGCAGAAGCTGTCAGCCTGTTTCATGTAGGCCATGATTTATTTGCTTATTCTGTTTCCAATGTTACAGTTTTATTTGATCAGTACACCTGAATTCCCACCTCAGTCAAGCTTCATGAATCTCTTTTTTTTTTTTTTTTTTTTGCAATATACTGACCTTTTACGAAGTCCCAACATTTCCACTCAGGTTTGTTAATGCACAAATTGAAAAGGTGCATAAAGTCAGGTGGATGGAAACTTACTTTGTGTCCTGTTTTCTATTTCTACATGTGTTAAATACAGAAGCGATTAGTGATAAATGAATAATATGAATTGAGGAATGGATTATAGTCTACTAGTACCTCACCAGTGCTGCTAGTGGGTGCTGTAACAGAATCAACAGCATTTCTGTATCCGTATAAAACTCTGTATTTTCTTTGTCTCTTTAGGTATAGTTATACAAGGTCCTTTACCTTGTTACATCAAAATGTCAAACGCAAGTCTGTCCTGTGTCAAGGCAGATAAAAGCTACAGTATGATCACTTAGTAGACCTCCAGTCTCCCAAGCACCTGGCAGAGTGAATTAATGCGGTTCACAGGACTGGAAAGTGGGTCAAGCTCCAGTGCTCTCTGCAGCCATCTCAGCTCAGTGTACACATCCAGTTATACAAACAGATCTATTGTTATTGACCGTGATCAGGACAAGGTGCTTCTAAGCCTCCAGAGGGAATGAGGGGCAGCCCAGGAATCTGGAGCTGCCACAGAGATGAGGAAAATATGCAGGGGATATGGTACATGAGCATGTGTGCATGTGTATGCATGTGTGTGGCTAGGTGCTTGTCTTCCAAATGGCATGCAGACTTCTGATATACTACGCATTTTAGGCCATTTAGATGGACAGGTTTGTGCTTATACATCTGTAGCATGACATCTGGTCCTCTCGTATTTCATTCTATTCTCTCAGTTCTAAATTAAGAACCAGAGTTCATTCTCCTTTTACTGTGCAAATAAAGATTCACAGTATGCACCCATGACCTAACAGCAGAACAAGTCTGTGAATGCCACTGTCCTCCTGTGAATTGTGTGAAAAGTTCATAAAAAACTAGGTCAGTGCTTTATATAGTCTGATTGCATCTATTATCCACTGACACACTGGTCTCCTATCATATAGGCTACCTGAGTGTTTAAGTAATCTGCTGAGTGAACCTTACAAAAACATTTGTGACCCTTTCCATTTAGGTGCTGTACATCAATTTGATTGCATTATGAGTCACCCCATGTGATGACATGCACTCACTCAAACGCACACATGTGTACAAGCTCACATACAGATACAGTTTCTAGAGCTGCATGTGTTAGATGGTCACACTGAACTCTTCTGCTCCCTGCTTTGTGTTAGGAGAACAGTACAGCTATTGTGCCGCTGTCGTAGTCTCACCGACTGAAAATGGCCGTGGAGCAGCACAGCCGCATTTTGGGGGTAGTTAAGGCGCATCACAGAGGAGGCTGTGGACAGGGGTGTCAGATCAAAATGAATGTATTTTTAGGATTTTGTTCATTGTAAAATGTGTCATTTGAGTTTCTGCAGTGACTGGTAGCACTGTTTGTTAGATAGTCTGTCTCTTGATATATTTGTAATGAAATAATATAAAAGTGCATTAACATGAATTTATGCAAATTAACTGTAATTTGTTTTAGCAAAAGGCCATTGTAAACTGGTAACCTATTGGTTTTAAATTGATGGTTTGACAAAACAAGCACTTCAAAGACATCACTTTGGGCTCCGGGAGATTGTATTGGGCAGCTTTTACTACAATATCTATAAAAAATATTCATTTTGGAGGGTCTCATGTTTTATTGTTCTACAATATTGAATCAAAGTAGATTTAAAGACTGTGTCCAATTGTACAATCCCCCTGCAGCTCAAGCATTTGGAAAACTTACAGTGTCCAGATGTGCAAGGTGCTATACAGACCCATCCACACAGAGTCAAGGCTCCATTGTAAATGCTGCCAAAGGTGCAGCTAGTAAATAGTGACTTGGAGGGAGTGAATACTTATGCAAGCAACTATTTAGTGCATTATATCTTAATTAATTAAGACCACTTTGTTGAAATCTGTTTTCGCTTTTACATTAAAGACTCTTTTCCTGTAGATCAGTGTTTAAAGCCACATTAAATAAACTTTGACAAGACAAGAAAACATGAAAACGTCTAAGGGTAGTAAATACTTTTTATAGGCACTGTATTTTCTGACATTAATACAGACTAAACAGTCAATTGACTATTCAAAAAAAGATAGATTAATCAACAATGTACAGAAGTAATAGTTTCTGGGTGTTTACTTGTGTCATTTACAACATTAGATGCATCAATGTTAAGCCAGTGATCACAGGGTAAACAGACCACCAGCACACCAATGTGTCAGAACAGGAGGGAGCCTGTCGTGCATCCAACGACCACTGACTGCCAGTACCCAGCATGCCCTGTTCCTCTGTTTATAGAAGCTTGGGTACCATACATGTAAACCGGAGTACAGATGAGTCTGTTTGGAACAGCATGTACCAAAAGCCAATAAGCATGCCAAGGCTAGCGTGCGCTTCTAATAATTCACTCCCTCTCTCGCCTTTGCTGTTCCCTCTGTGCTGGCCAAGTTCTTATTGGTTTTCTCTCTACACAGGCAGTGTTTATTTAATCAGGTTTTAGTGTTCAGGGAGCCCCGCGAGTGCAGAATAAGGAATGTATAGTTGACCGGGATACAAATTTAGACAGGGTGTCTCATCTTATTGGACAAGTTAACGTTGATTGGAGATCAAGATACCAATAAAGTTTAATTATTGAGAGCTTCTTTATGTGAAGAGCGTGAAGAACCAACTTTTCTTTAGAATTGAAGTGTTTTATAGTCGACAAATCTTTTTTAATGAGCAGCATATGCATGCTTTTATACAATGTTTTCCACAGTGCCTCTGACTTAGCCAGTATTTCAGTTCACCCAATACGTCTTCCTCCCTTGCACCAGCCAGGACACCTCTGTCATAAGAAACCACAATAGATGATATATTAGACAAAGGCTTCCTCATGTACAAAAACCAGGCACACACACGCTATAAACCGCCTCTCCTGCATTTGAAAGGCCCTGCATAAAAAAAGACACTGGCTTGCTTTATTTTTCTGAAAGTAGCTAATAACTTCATAGACGGTTGCAACCTGTAGGAAATAAAAGAAAAGGTGGTCACAGGGATTGATATTGTAAATATGTATCAGATCACCAGTATAGCCATCAACATCTTTCTGCTACTGGTTCCTATCATTACATCATTTCTATACACACAAAGTTTTCAATAATGCACAAAAAAGTAGGGATTGTGATTATTAGTTCAAATGTTTTGCACTGTTATAAACATTTAATTTTTCACTTCAAAAAAATCTAGCTTTATAAAGAAATGTCAGAGCAAATATTCATAACTGAATGTTTAAAAATGTAACGTGTTGAGACTTAGACTGTGACTCATTTTGTATTTGCAGCCTTCACAATCCACCCAGTCCCCAGAACATACACCAGCTCCGGTACTGTGAAAAATAATAGTTTGTCTGTTGCAAGTAAACTCCTGAGAAACAGTCTTAATGTTCCGAACCTTGATGTCACCAGGCTGCAATGAATCACAGACTGTAAACTGAAGAATTATTTTTGTGGTGCTACGGAAATGATGCATAATTCATTTGCCTCTCTCTTTGTAGCAGCTGAACGACAGGAAGGTCATCAGTGCTTTTAGCAGTGCAGCCAGCCGGGTTTACTGGAAACATTTTCTGAGCTCACATTTCTCTCTCTCTCTCTCTCTCTCTCTCTGTGTAATGCATGTGTACCCACATGAAAGTCCAGGGAAGGTCCTCTGAGGATTCACCTCCCGACTGGAGACAAAAAAAAAAAAAAAAAAAAAACATGTTGTGGATACAAAAGTCTTGTCAGCTCCATCCAAACTTGAAGAGGAAAACACATAGTGGATGAGAGATTAAAACAAATAAACACAGAGTGAATTTACCCATCCTCTCTGTTCATCTAATGTCAACACATAAGCTGCCCTGCAAAGCCTGCAACAAAAAAGATGGAACTGATTTTATCTCATAAACAAGGCTGGGAATAGAGCATCAGATGTACAGACCTAGAGCTGTTTACATGCCTACTTTGGTTTCTGGATGTCAATAAATGTGAATTAAATGTAGTTTATACAGTGAGCACATTGTCCATATCAGCATATTCACCAGTGAGCACATGAAGTGCTGCAATAATGACAATAAAAAGCATTATGAGTCAGGACAAGGGCAGCTGCATCCACAGTTCCCCTAAATCCTATTAATACTGACTGGACTGAAATAGAAAGTAAGTCTGGGAACATTTTGGATCTAGAGCCCACAAGCTACCACCACATGTAATTGTTTCCCTGTCAATCAAAAGTATTCATAAATAAACCCATGAGAGCATGTCAATCAACAAAATTTCTCAAACAAACCCCGTGCTGAATACCAAACGTCTGATCAACAATGAGCCTCTCCTATCCTCATCAGCTCAGACTGGCAACCCTGTTGTTCTGCTATTTGTTTTTCCATGAATACTTTTATTCCTCTCTCCTTTCCTATTCCTTTTGAAGTATGTTAATCATAATTATTTGTTATTTTCCTTTCTTTTTGTTCACATGCTAAGGAGATAATTGCTGAGAGATTGTTGTGAAAGCACCATCAAAGCCAGGGGTGAATGGAAGTGTCCTGAGGGCCCGGGGAGTCCTGCAGAGCTCTGCAGAGGGGACACTTATGATTTAATGCCCTCCCTCTTCGTTATGGTCAGCTAATTCATTGTTAGAGTGCAGAATACCTGCAAATTAAAGGATTAGTCATTTGGTCTACAAAATGTTAATGATGATAACAAGTGCCCAACACTACAGTATGTTGCCAGAGTGTAAAGTCTTGTCTTTGAGCATTAAAGGGCCACTCTGCTATTGTTCTTCTGCAGCTTTTATTAGTGTGAAAAATGAACCCTGCTGGTGTCATCAGGGTAATCACAATTTTGGGCTTTCTACTGGAAAACCTGCATTAAAAACTGACAACAAGCAGTTTAAAAGACACAAATGGTAAATGGACTGTACTTATATAGTGCTTTTCTAGTCTTTTCAACCACTCAAAGCACTTTACACTACAGATCACATTCACCCCATTCGCACACATTCATACAGCACATGTTCTATATATAATGTGCTTTCTAAACACATTCACACAACGATGTGACACACACACATCGGAGGCAATTTGGGGTTCAGTATCTTGCCCAAGGATACTTCGGCATGCAGACTGGAGGAGCCGGGAATCAAACCACCGACCTTCTGATTGGTGGGCGACTGCTCTCTACCTACTACCTACTCTACCTCCTGAGCCACAGCTGCCCATTTCTTTGGGTGGTCACAAGTGATCACCCAAAGAAATACACTATAGCGTGGCATTATGGGAAGTGTAGGATCCATGGTTTTTGACCCACACAGGGACTAGTGGGTCATCTATACATGCAGATTCAAAAAGCTGCAACACTACAGGGGAAAGCTTAGAAAGGCTCAGCTTGATGTAAATATCCTCTGATGCAGTGTGAACAAAAGCCACAGCCCGTCATGATCAATTTGTTTCCAGCTAAAACGTGTGTTTTTTACATCTACACACTACAAGGTGAAGGAGCTGTTTTCATTTTAAACAAAATAGAGGGAAAACTGATCATCACTGTCTTCAGCTTCTCAAATCTCTGCAACAACAACTGTCCAGTCAGAGTAAAGTATGTAAATTATGTGCATAACACAACACAATCCTGGAACTGCAGGTTCATGAGAGGCCAGTCACTGCCAACTACTTTGAATCTTTGTGTGTAAACTCATTGTAGAAGTCAGGATATGTCAAACACCGCTACTTCAACTTTGATCAGTTTAAAGCGCCCCTTTGATTGAATTGGTTTGACTGTTTTCTCATTGGCAAATCAGGTAATTGAGTACGTTGTCTGTGTGTGTTACTGCTGTAACAAGAAATCGATTTATTGGCTGAAAATTCTTTTTGAACAATTTCCAGAATCAATAATTAGTTATCAGTCATTTCTCAAGCAAAACTGTTCCTGGTTGAATTTAACTGGATTTTTGGACTGTTAAACAAAACAAACAATATGAAGTACTGATTTTGAGCTCACACCACTTGTAAGGGACATTTTTCAGTCTTTTCTGATATTTCACAGACTAAATTAATAAGTTTGTATTGAATCATCATCTTTAAATCAATAAACTGGGAGAAAAACAGAAAACCTTACAGTGCATCTTTAGTGATTTGCATTAAGCCTACATCTCTTTAAATGCGTCTCAAATAAGAACTACATTTCCCTAAAGCCTTTGCTTCAATCAGTTGCTGATGATTGGTTGCAGCTCAGCTAAGCATTGCAGTGGAGGTTTGTGTATGGACCTGTAATCCTGTCAATCACACAAAGACAATCTGAACCAATCAGCTCCGGGATTTCCCTCCGATGGGCGGGACCACTGTGCTTCCTCACACATCACGCTTGTTTCCTGGTCGTTGCTAACAACCTGCTGCCTGCAACTTCGCCTGGCCACCGTCCACTCATGCATTGGTGGTTTCCTGCTGCGGTGTCTTTGAAATGTGCGTGAGGATGAAGCCGTGTCGACAGTGAGTGCGGTGTGACCCTCAGCTCCGTGCTGTCTGCATGGTGCTCCTCCGTGTGTCTCCGCCTGCTTTCTGACGCCTGGGGTTGCAGTCTGGCCTCCAGCCGCGGCTGCGAATTAACTTCATTTCTCAGCGTCGCCTTGCTCTGAAATCATGTTTATTTTATAAAGATGGCGGTGAGGGGGACACTGTAAACTAAATGACTGTCAGAAACATCGCCTCCATTTGTAATATGGTGAGTAAGTCGCTGGTTTTGTGTGTGTGTGTGTGTGTGTGTGTGTGTGTGTGTGTTTATGCGCGCGCGCGCGCGCTGCTATCGATCTGCCTGCAACCTCTGTGTTGAACCTGGTGTGTGAGGATGTACATGGGTGAGTCGCCTCCCTCCCCCCTCCCTCCCTCCCTCCTCCTCACAGACATACTGTGCAGGGTGCAGGCTCCTTTGAACAAGGATGCTCAGTAAATATCACTGTGTGGTGACTACTACCTTTAGGATTTAGGACACTCAGCTCCCTCCTGGGAGCCTTGACATTGTGTGTTGCAGCCCACAGAAACGACACAATGAGCAATTTGTGTAGCTGTCACCGATGATTGACAGGTGAATGAGGCAGCGCTCTGCCTTTGACAGCTTGTTGTGATTGCATAATGTGGCTGCAGAGGACTTGGTTGCATTCTGGTATCAGAGAGCAGGGATCTGCACTAATCTGTGTTTAAGTTGTGTTCGGGGGCCAGTGAGGAGTGAGTGGGAACAGACTTAAACGACTCTGCTTAATGCCATTGGCCTTTCCTTTATATAGAAGGGATACTGATGTCAAGAGCCTGCAGTCTGTCAGTGTCAGTGCTGCTGGAGAGCATGAATGGCACTGAGTTATTACACTGTATTACTGCAGAACAAGCTGCATATGTATGTCACGGGTTTTGCAGCAGAACTGAGTCAAGGCAGTTTGAATTGATTCAGGGTGTCTAAATGGTTAATACAGACAGTCCTGAAAGGCTTTGTGACATTCACTGTACAGTAAGCTTCTCCAGTCTACCACAGGGCTGGGCAATACAGTTGAAATCACAACCTTGATATGAATGATTAATTCTCAATCAGTCAATTAATTACAGTGTTTATAAAATGTCAGAAAATAGTGAAAAATGCCCTGAATAATACTCATAGAGCCCAGAGTGACGTGTTTAGATGTTGCCTGTTTTATTCAACCAGCAGTCTGGTATCCAAAGATATTCAGCCATCATACATGGAAAAGAAAAGCTTTTTACATTTGAGAAGCTGGAACTAACAAGCATTTGTTTGTTTTTTTCCTTGAAAAATTTCCCACAGCTTCATAGAGCTCAAGCTGATGTCTTCATTTTGATTCTTTGGTCCAAAGCCCAAAGATATTCAGTTTACTGTCATAGTAGACTGAAACATATCCAAATATTCACTTTAAGAGGCTGTGAGGGGGTTTTGTTCTGTTGTATTTTTGTATTTAAAAAGACGCAAACTAGTAATCAGTTGTTGCTTGATTTTCTGGCGAAAGTAGTACTGTTGCAACACATTTCCAATATTGATATATCACAATATGACAAATGGATGCAAATTCATATAGAATAATCAAACTGATGTTTAATCCAAAGAACTGTTGTACAGGACTTTCACACAAAAAACAAAAGAAAAACATGAACTTTATACAAAAGGCAGGGCTGGAAGTCTCCAAATGCAGACAACAATTATCCATAGCGAGTGACGACAATGTGTGGGTGTCATGACTCTTCATAGCGTCCTCTGCTCTGCTGGTGTACCTGTCATAGTTCAGATTGTCCTGATCTACCTCGTTTTCTTTGAGAATAAAGTATTTTTTCCTTTTAAATAAATGATGTCGCTGCCTGCTGTTTATAATGAGGAGCTCAAATGTCGAAATGTGGCATCAGGTGTCATTTGCGGTTGGGTGGATACTTCCATCTTCTCACACAGATGTTTTGTGTGGATTTTCATGGACTACTGACACACTTTTCCTGTCTTTGCTCTAAACTTCCTGTCCAGTTTTGTAGAATAAAGGCCAACGCTTGCGTTATAAGATTTCCCACGAGAAAAGAATCTGTTTGTGTGTGTACAGTATGTGGACGTATGTGCCACAGCATCTCAGACTGGAAGCGGTAAATCAGACAAAGAGGTATTCACAGTCTGCTTTGACAGAGGGAAATGACTTATCATTGAAAGTCAAAGCCTTCCCCAAACTAAATTGTCTCCTGTGTTCGCTCAACAAAGCTGTGGTTCATTTGGAAAAGCTTTGAGCTCTGACAAGTGAAAAGGCTCTGACAAGAGATAAGTGGTCTGTCACAGCAATCAGGCGCAAAACACTCCTGACTTTTGACATGGGTCTACCTACTTAGACCATATCCTTTTTCTACTTTGACAGGAAGTTTTCTTTTTCTGGAAACCAAAGGAAACAAGAAGAGCAGTATTTATGGGACAGAAAGGATCATTTTTATCAATTATACTGCATTAGAAAGTGGCTTTAGTGGGCTGTTGGCGCTAGCTGACTGTACAAAATTTCCATATTAATTTGGCTGTACACTCACAGACTAAACAAATTAGGATTTCATCTCAGCCTTGTGACTCTCCATAAACGCAAATATGCAAACTGGGTTACATGAGACTTGGTGATGATAACAACAACTAAATGTTCATGTTTTCCTGTTTTGTTCAGGGCACCAATGCCTCTGCTCTGGAGAAAGACATCGGCCCGGAGCAATTTCCAATCAATGAACACTACTTTGGATTGGTCAATGTGAGTATCACTAAATCCTCTCATACATAAACAAAGATCATTGCCAAAAAACACCGGTGTCATTTTTCAAAACAAACTGCCACGGGACTCTGGTGAGTCATGTCTTGTACTGGACAGGTGGTATTGAAGGTAACAGTATTTGTTAGTCTGTTGGGCAATCTAGGGATGTTCTGTTTCCTTAATATGGCATTTACATGAACACCCAAGTTTCTCAAGATGCAATGTCTGCCAAATGAAAAAAAACAAAAGAGAGAACTGGTATTTTTCACCCAGCTAACTGACTAATGAACTGAACCCCCCTCTTGTCCTCCTCTGTGTTTGTGTACCTGTCTTTCCTCAGTTTGGAAACACATGTTACTGTAACTCAGTGCTCCAGGCTCTCTACTTCTGCCGGCCTTTCCGGGAGAACGTGCTGGCCTACAAAGCCCAGCAGAAAAAGAAGGAGAACCTGCTCACATGCCTGGCTGACCTCTTCCACTCCATTGCCACACAGAAGAAGAAAGTGGGCGTCATCCCGCCCAAGAAGTTCATCTCCCGCCTACGGAAAGAGAACGGTGAGAGTCCATGTCCAAAAACCCTATATTTTGTTTTTTTTAAAAGAGTCTTCTGAAGCACAGCACTTTCTTAGTCATTCCTGTGTTCCTATGATTTATATGACACATAATGGGAACCTGAAAAAGATGCTCACCAGCTCTGTATTTGCTTAATGTGACATGAGCTATTGTGGTAAGCCATCAAATGAGTTTTCTGTTCCCCAGCACTGCTGTATAGCTCTCAATATAATAAGCCTAAATTTGAGGGAACTTATCAAATGGGTTAGAGTTAGAGTTGCTATGTTATGTAGCTGTTTTGAAGCCTTGTCCCAATAAAAAACTGGATAATATTCATAAAATATTTTAACTTGAAACAGGTCAAATTTGACCTGATTAAATAGGGAGGGTTAAATTGTGTTGAACTGGGGAACACAGGAACGTGGGAACATGACTGTATGAGCTCTATGCCAGATAAACAATAACTCTTGTCTTGAGATGAAATATTTTGTTAATCCAAATAACTATGAATTTGTGACTCTGCGTGCTGGATAGATGTTTCAGCCTTTCGTCGACATCACACTTCACTCAGCTGTTAGATGAATTCATTGACAAGATACACCCGGGGTAGCACAGAGTGACAACATGATGAAAACTGAAAACATGCAGTGCTTTACAGTAAAAGACTAAATGAGATGAAATAATAATCTCCTCCGACAAATCAGCATCACTTAGGAAAAAGCCATAGGATAGAATTTTGTTTTAAGGAGAGATTTAAACAGGGGATACTAACAATACTAAATCACTGCTGAGGACACTTTTCACAGCAAATGTTTTGACATTAAGGTGTGCCGGTTTCAGTGTCCTGGTATTGTATGTGCTGGATATTTGAGTGGAACAGAGCCAAGTCAAATTTATTATTAGCTACACCTGTGTTCTTCTTGCTATTACAACTTAAATTGTGTGCCATTAAAAAAGTTTTTTTTTGGGTGTGTGTGGTTTGGTGTCTGATAATGAACATGCTGAGGAGTGGCTCAAATCAAAACATCTGTTCTTTTTACTGTTCTTGTTTTTGCCAGAGAGCCTATTAAGCGCACTACTTCACACACACGTTCATAAACAATTAGAGAGTAGAGAGTTGTGGTTCTGTGTTGTGTTTCGGTAGCTGTGTTGGCTTTAATGTGGTCTGAATATTTGAGGTGAAGGACAGGTGCATGTTGGTGGTAAGGTCATTCAGAGTAGAGCTGACAGAGAGGCTGACTGTTCTCTGCTGTCCATATTGAGGAAGCTCTTTATGTGAATGAACAATGCAATCTCTGTTGGGACCCGGCTTTGGTCAGCTGCCTCCTCTCTGGACTCTTTTTCTTTCTTTTTTCCCCCCTTGTGCTCTCTCTTTCTCCCCCCTCGATCCCTTGCTTCTCAGTTTTCACCTTTCATGTACAGATCTGTCAAAACAGGAACGTGTTTGGATGCTGATATCATCCGTGTACCCTGTTGTTATTTGCATCTCTCAAGACTGAAATTCTTACTAAAAATTCTCATATTAGGAAAAGTACAGGTGTAACTAACGGGAATTCTGGCTCTCAGTTTGCCAATGAGCCAGTATTCATTAATGTTACTAATAACACCTGTTTGTCAGTGAAAAAGGACTATTAGCCATCTACAGTGTCACTTTTCTCCACACAGATGTTATACAAAATACTACTGGACACTGTACAGAATAATATATGAAATCATTAAACGATATGCTGTATGTACAGCCAGCAGCTAAGTAGTTTAGCTTAACACAAAGACTGGAAACAGGGAAACAGCTCTGTCCAAATGTAGCTAAATCCACCTCCCAGCACCTCTACAGCTCAGTAGCTGGGTTCTGAGCAAACAGATGCAATAGAGTATCGATCTTCTCGTCTAACTTTCAGTCACCTTAGGTTGTTTGAATGGGTTTGTGGTTGGATGCCTCAAGTAAGGTCTGTGGAATTTATCTTCAGAGTGAGCTCGGAAGATAAATTCTATGACATAAAATACATCAGTAAATACCTTTACACGTCTTAAAGAAGGCGGTTGCTAACAAGTAACTAAAAGATAGTACAGACGTTGTCGGGAACATTAGTTATCATGCCAAACATGAAAACCGATCTGCTCACTAGTCCACATTTACAGCATTTGTTTCCAACATTCCAACTTGCTTTTGTAGAAAGGTAAACGTGCTAAATCAAATTACAAGTTGGAAGCTCATGACAGTGGTGTAATTCGTTACTAGCCCAACATTAGCTTCTTTCCATTGTCTGTTTTGTTGAGGGAACCAGGGTGATGCTAACCCCTGGCCTGGCCTACA
>BRZM01000079.1:5673043-5821153 GCA_033238685.1 Lates japonicus | reverse complement strand
AACTCGCTCCCCTCCTCCATGTCAGACCTCTCTGACGTATGTGCCAATCCTCTGCCAGTCCCATTATGTCAGCCTCTGGGTTTTACCTGTGCTTCATCTCTCTCTCTCTCTCTCTCTGTAATTTGCTTCTTGTCTTTTAGTCACCTGCATCTGGACTGCACTTTAAAACAAAAGCAAAAATGCTCAACAGCATGACAGAAACATAAAGGAGTCTACATCCACACTGAGCCACACATGCTTGGGGTAGACTGGCGGGAGAAGCCTGCCGAGGCGATTCTCTGCCGGAAGCATGATGAGGTGAAGGGTCTGGTGCACATACAGACAACTGTCAGAAATTGTACTATATCAGTTATGTGTATATACGGTCTTCTCCCCCCTCATTATTCCTTTCATTAGGGCTATTTTCCCATTCACTGTCTTAGTCCTTTTGATGTTTTCATATCCCTGGTGGATGCATGAGAAGTGAATGAAGTTGGAGACAAACACTGTATAATATGCATAGAGAGATTTTGAAGCAATATCTGAGCATTAATTATAGAATCCCAAGCTTAAAACTACCTATTCTGAGTAACTTGTTGACAGTCCACAGGTTGTTTTGCCCGTAGAGAATCGTTTTGTGTCTGTCAGTGTGACAGCTAATGTTAGTCTAACCAGATATGATCCAACACTTAATCCTATTGAGCCATGTGCTCTAACACTACACATGAAAGGAAACCCTGCAGTTTTCCATTCAAATCAGCTGAATCTTTATAATTTTATATTCTGATAGAAAACCCCTATTTATTGAACTTAACATATTTATTACTGCACTTTGTAATACTGACTGATAGATGAATTTGTATGTCAAGACTGATGTCAAAGTGCTCAGTGTGAAGGACACGGTGTATGTAATACACAACTTCATAGGACAGCTAAAGAAAAATTTGGTTTTACCAGGTTAATTTTGTAGTTTGCATGTTCGATAAAAATGTAAGACAGATTAATATGATGCAAGTGAGACACAACCCTCAACTGCCTAATCTTTTGATTGACATGAAAAAGTGAAATAGTGCAATAAGAGGTGAAGTTATCCAATGTGCAATTTTCCCAGTGAGACTAATATACCGGATGTTTAAATGTTAATAGTAGATGTGTTTGTTTTCGACCGATCTTTTCCCAGTGCTGTGTGTTTGAATGCTCGTGATATCAAAGTAAATGCCCCCCCCCCCCCATTCACCACGTGCAATGCACACTACCTGCTGGTATGTTAGCTACAATGTTCTTTCATCCTTCTTTTTTATAACCTCACATCATTGTCTTTTTTGTCTTCATTCCTATGTTTAACTACAGCGTAGTAGTTTCCCCTTTGTCTCTGACTTTGATTACGTAAATTGTGCGTGTCATACGTAGCACATTGGAATCCTAAACCCCATAGAGGTGAAATGTCAAGCTGCATTGTTAATTAATACAATATCCCTTGTACTGTAGATGTTTTCCCCAGGGTTTGTTGCCATGCTCTGTAGAATAGTGTGACATCAAAGATCCTGTTTTCATGTGAAGGACATTCCTATTTGTTGCACATCAGAGGACATTACCATTTCAAATGCATCTAAGTAAGAGGTAGGAATAGGATTAATTTGCTAGCTTAGTGTCAGTATCTGTACAAGAGATGCAGATTGTAAAGTGTAAACAGTGAACCTCTGAGCGCTTGTTTCTGCTGTCTCCTCCATTTAGTCTGTTACCGAGTGAAGTCATGAGGAATACGTGCCAAACTGGAGTCAATACTGACCTTGCAACAGTCTTTAACAGAACATTATTTTCTTTGTAAAGATACAACTGTACATATATATTATGTAGAAAAACACTTCTGGAAATAGGAAAAATATTTTTTTAAAGTGCAGATCTTAAAATGTAAAGACACTCATGGCAGAGATTTTAGCTTAACACTGACCATTAATGAAACCCTGCTAAGAAATACTGTGCTATTTTACAATCACTCGATTACATAATCAATCAGAATTGTGCAGAGGTCACCATCTGTGATATTATTGCTATTACTGGTTTGAACTGAATCAGGGTAGAAAACAGTAGCACGAATAGCCTGAGATATTTTAGACTCAGGTGAGAAGGAGACTCTTCATGCGCTGATCTTCCATGAACACTTATGCACACGCCCGCACTGAGATGCTCAGTCATTGCACTTGGTCTTATATATCCTACTGTGATAGTGTTCTACCTAGGAAAGCTCAGGTGCAGAGAGCCCTGCACCTGATGGGATGTGACAGAGCTTGTGGGAGAGAAGGACAAAATGAATTCGGAGTCTCTGTTTGGCTGTAAACTGAAAGTGCACTTTATTAGTGATGAGCTTCGATGCTTTAATATGAAGAACCACAGTCTAACGCACTCATTTTGAGTTTTTTTCTTCTGTTCAATAAAATGACTATCACCTAACTAACCAGATTGTTTGTTTTATTCCCTCGCTGCTTCCTAAGGAGTTAATTTAAAGAGTGAGAGGATGAACCATAAAACGAGACACAAGGGCTCCCTCTTTGGATGGTTTGCCAGGAAATTTGGCACTCATGTTCATGTTCCCCTCAGAGTGGTTTATCACTCTAGTGATTCCCCTCCTTCTAGCACCATTGTCACTTCAAATTTTTTATTTACTTTGGTTTATGACCATATACCTGCAAAACAAAAGACATTCCCATCAGTCTCAGCTGTACTTTGTGTTAAGTGTTACTTAGCAAATGTTAGCATGTTAACATGCTAAACTAAAACTAAAGAATATGATAAACATTATATCTGCATAGGATTAGCATGTTAGCGTGCTGACTTCGGTATTTAGCTCAAAGGACTGCTGTGCCTAAGTAACGACCTCACGGGGCTGCTAGCATGATTGTGGACTCTTGTCTCAATACCAAACTACACAGTAACTGTAAACACTACAGTAAATACTATATGCTAATTGTAGTTGCATTTTTATCAACAATGTTTTTTCTCCAGTAGTGAGCAGCTCAATTTCTATTGTGCATTGTATTATCTATAGTGGCCATCAACAGCACGCTCAAAAATCAAGTGTTTTCAGTACGCATACTGACTCTTTCTAATATACTTAATTTTCTCAATTTTGCAGTGTCTACACACTCCTGCTTAGAATTACTGGGTAGAAAGAAATTGGGGCATAGTTTTAGTCTTGTTACTGCTTCATTCTGGTATGTGATCGTCCTGATCACAGGAAAACAATGTCATTCCCTGGAGAACATTAATATTATACCACTGTTTTCTCAGGAAGAGGAGACTGAGCAGAGAAGAACATCATCAAGGCTATTCTATAGCATCCAAGTCTGTCCAGAATACATCTTTGTGTAAAAGAAACTTCCTGTTTGTTTTGGTTTTCACTGAACATCAGACAACATGTCTATCTTCACATCTATCAGCTTTGTGTCCTTCCAGTCACCCTGAAACCTCAGCTAATCCCCCAGGAGAAAAGGTACAGTGGCTGCCAGGAGTCTGTCACAGTCTTTGCTCTGTGTTGATACTAACACCTTTCCCTTCCTCTTTCCCCTTCTTTTCTACCTCAGCTCTCTGCCTGCTCTCACTCTAAGGCTGCCTCCAGTGGGGAAGCACAGGAGACTGCATCCATATCTGTGGAGACGTAAACCCCCACCAACGTGGTGCAATTTGCAATCAAAATTCAATCAAATCAAATCAAATCAAAAGTCTCTTCACTGACAAATGGTATATCTTTCTGTGTGTGCCTCACACACACGTACTTCATGTATTTGCAATGATTTTTTTACCAGTTCAAAAATCTGTTAGTCTGTCAATGAGTCTGTGTGCATTTGAATTTAGTCAGTTTATGAATTTTCTAGTCATGCATATTTTCTATGGTGCATATCACTGTAGGTGGCGTAGTTGGTCATTTATATTCATATCTATCCACTCACGACATTATGGTTGTTGTTGTTTGTCAGTTTCATGGTCTCCCATTTCCCAGCCTTATCCTCTGCTTCTGTGACATTACCATTAAATCACAAGTGTTTATTTCGTATTTATTTACCTTTATTTAAGAAAACCTGCAACGATTTGTTTTCTCCAACCAGGACCGTATTGACCTACCTCAGGGGCCCAGGAGAAAAGTGATCTGTGACCACTGATTACTTTTGTGGTGTCTTGATTGAGCACAAATTCAATTGGCAAAATGCTACATTTAAGTAAGATGCTGCATATTTGAAATAGACAGCATGTTAAAAACAAACAAACAAACATGTAGTGTTACACTTAAAAGAACACTGGAGCTCATCATCATTACTGTTTCCACTATCTTGCCTGCAGTTAAGACCATGCGAAGGAAACAATGTCTCAACTACTGTTCTCACCATCATCTCGTCATCATTCATTTCTACTTTGCAGAGCTTCAAAGGACAACCCTGAATCACAAATTATTTTAATTATGCATAATTATAATAATCATCTGCATCATTAGCTCGCCCACATCAACTGAAGACTCAGTGTGTTGATTAGACAGAAGCCTGCTGCATATTAGATTAACTGATGAATTACATGAACTACTCCTCTGTGATAAACAATGCATGGATTGATGAGATCATATTTTGTGTCAGTAGTGTGCACAGCCACGTCTCCAGCATCCTCATCATACAACACCAGCAGATATATGCATACGTGGTGGCTGAAGTCTCTCCTAGATGTAAGTAAGTCATTGTGGAAGCAAAAGCAAAAGAAGCAAGCTGTAATTGACCCTCTGCTTTTTCTACACACATAAGAGCTGTCTCATGTGTATTTCATTGACTTATATTTGATTTGATTTTTTGTCTCTCAGAGTCAGCACTGAGCAGGGAAGTAGACTACAGTACATACAACAATCATGAAACATCCAGTAAAGAGTTTTCTTTCCTATTAGTAGCAATCATAATGTAACAATAATAATGAAGACACCTATGGCTTGAGTGCAACTGAAGTGATCACAGGGTTTCCCAGCGTGCTTTTCCGGCGGTCAATCCATTGTTTAGCTCAGTCTGAGGCACAACAAGGTGAGGGGTGACCGAGGGTGTTCGTTTTTTTCCGGTAATTTATTGTAAGACTTTAGAAATCAAGTCACAGTTAAAAGCCACAGGTGGTCTCAGGCATGATACCAAACTCTCATTCAGTTTCTATGAAAAGATCCAGAGGCACTTCTCAGAAACACCTTATCTCCCACAGAGGGCTGTACACAAGGATACACACACACAGAGGCACAAAAACACCTAGACACCAACTACACATACAGTTTGTAGCAAATAATGGCAGTGTTCTGATTATCAACACATTTTGAAAGACCTTCACCTTCTTCCCAGAATTTGATAAGTTTCAGTGAGGTGATGCAACAGAAATCCAGGAAACTCTCTAAGTGTCAGTTCTATTGTTATACAGATCATTTCTGGAAAACAAAGTAACTAACTCTTAAATCAATGCTTTCCCAAAGGACATGAAGTGTTCTGCTGACAAAATATTATTCTGATAGTTCTGTTTTTAAATGGGCTTTATTAAATTTTCATGGTCCAGGAGCTACTATGTTTTATGTAATCTGTAAAGCTATTTGCTTTGTGTTTTCTTTTCTTTTAATACTGTCAGACATGTTCAGCCACCTTCTTCACATTAAAACAGCTACATCTGCTGCTATGCCAGTTTGAAAACTCAATTTTTTTAGGGTCAGTTATACAGATTTATAGTTTTATCCTGGCTTTATCTTGATTTGATTTGTGGAATCTCTGCCTTTTTTTCTTTTTTGTTGTTGTTTGGCTTATTGTGTATGATTTTGCAGCTGTGTTGATGGACTGGACTGATTAATCTCATATCTTGCTCTCAAATTAGAAAACAGGCCAGTTAAACTAACAAGAGATAGCATTTTCAGCACAGTGAACAGAGATTACAGTATCCACCCTTATTTGCACTTCAGATCCAAAGAAAAGACGTGCATGTACACACAGACTCTGTTTTCCTCATGTTATACCAAATGAATCCATGTAACACAATCTTGAGTCCTGAGTCATGTCTATTTGGGCTATTTGACAGCAGTATCGGAAAAAAGGACCAAAATAAACCGAGTGTTTCCTACCAATTATTGGAGCACTGCTCTAAAAATAGATGTTTTATGTAAATTCCTTTGCAAAGTCCCCAGACAGAGGAGGGCTCTGTAACTTCCAGTTAGTCTTTCTGGACTTGCATCTGCCAAGTAGACAACCAGCTTGCAGTGGTGCCACTATGAGCAAATGAGTGTCTTTCCAAGGAACCTTACATTCCTCAAAAAAGACATTTTGTGACATTGTACCTCAGGGTTAAGCAGAGTGACAATGTGCAGCAAAATGTGTAACCTTAAAACTAAAGTCTTTAACAATTTAAGTGGTAAACTGCTTATCTGACATCATGGCGTCGTAACTGGGACATTTACATAAATCTACAATAAGTGCCAGATGACCTCCCAACCTACACACCACTTAGTCATTCATGGATAAATTGTCTCTGTTGTCCCTTGGTCTAGTTTTCTAACTGACTACTCACTGACTGTGTGATGGTCTAAGTGTGTCAGCACCAGACTGAGATTTGACATGTCTCTTTTTCTTTATGACCCCAAGAACCAGATGGTGATGCTCTGAGTGTGGACTGAGGTGGATAAGAAGAAGATGTTACACAAACCGTCAGGGACAAATATTCTCTTTTTATTCAAGTAACCCTCTAAAATTGGCTGTGCACAAATTTTGTTCATGGCAAAGCAAAGTCAGATCTTTTTGGTCATCAGCTGTACAATATTAGTAGGATATCTTTGGAATGTACATTTTCTTGAATTAAAAATCCTACAGGTGTGGTTCTGCTTCTCAATATGTCCATGTTGTGAGTAAATGTTTGACGAGTGTCCCCCAGTGTTCAGTTTTGGGACCACTTCTTTTTACTGTTTACATTAAAATCTTGGTAAAGATTGTTCCTCATGCAAATTGTTACTTTTATGCAGATGATGCTGTTATTTACCACGCAACATTATTCAACACAGACTGACTGATTTGACATTTGACATTAGATGATTTGACATTATTTTACATTATCCTTCTGATTATTTCTGCTTCACACATATATTCTAACTTTTTAAAAATATCAGTTTGTAGTCTATGATGTTTGTAACCTTTATATTTTATGCTCTGTGAGCTGCTGCTGTCTTGGTCAGCACACTCCTATAAAATAGATATTAATCTCAGGCTCTTCTCTTAGTTGGTGTATTCTCCAGATCAAGGATGGAATTATCTGAGCCTTACAGTTCTGAGTCCAGCTACTGACAAGCTGAGACATGGAAAGAATGATATCTCACTATTTTACAAGTATGCACAAAGTGGAAATAGTGCAAAGAGTGATGAGTGAGTGAGGCTCTGAAGGACAGTGCAGTCAGACAGGAGAGGTTATGGTTCATGAAGAAGCTTTAATGAAAATAATAAGTGAAGAAATGTCTCACAAAGAAACAGTATTTTGCCAAAAATAATCATCTGTTGAGATGGAGATGCATCATTGCCCTGATGCTTTTTATTCTTGCATAGCATTTCTTTCTGATTGTTAGTTTGTACTCACACATGTCAGCACAGTCTTTGTTGACCTCCCACTGCAAATGATTGAGCATTTGTTATCAATAAAAGAGAAAAGATCAGTGGGGATCACACGGTTACAAATTTGAGTTATTTTCATCCAAACCTTTTCAGTTATGAAACATTGTTTTTTTTCCTGCCTTTTATTAGTGCTATAAAATACTGTCACATGGGCACACAAATACTGTGTCTGTATTGCCAATGCAAGGTTCTTAAAGAAAATGTATAAATGAGAATGAATACACATACACAACATGCACACATAATGCAGAATCTTCATAGAATTTTTAACTTTAGACACATTACAAAACAAATACTCCACATTACATATTGTTATATTGTCTGAATACTGACCAGCAAATGTTGGCAACACACTGGTACAGAGAGAGGATTATGTTTGCAGCAAAGTAAATAAACCATGTTTTTCCTGACCATACTGAAATTTTCTCTCACTTATTAAGTACTTGCAGATTACGCTAGTACACATGAATTAACTGAGCCTTTAGGGCTGATTCTTATATAGTATGTAATACCATCTTTATAGTCATCATCACACACAGGAAAATTGATTTTCCTTCAAACATTTCCCATTTCTTTTTCCACACCACCAGACCAGTTTTGCTGCTTATTACTGCTTACACATTGTAATTGTACAATACATGGTTACACATCAATTTGTCCATAAATCCAACAATATTTACTAGATAATTATACTCTAAAATGGATCATTCAGCGAGTGCTCCTATTTTTTAGACTTTGAATACATTTCACATAAGTAAAACTTTGAATGCAAGAGTTTTATTTTTGTGTTTCTTTGTTTAGGTATAACTGCTGTTACTTAACTAAAGGATGAGAATACTTCCACCACTGTGAAACCTGTGTATCCAACAGGCACAAACTAAAGTGAATCATAGTGTTGAACTGCCATCTAGTGGTGAAATTACAATACAGCTGATTACAAAGGGACGTTTTAAACGGTTTGAGACATTTCTGCAGGACCTGGGGTTAAAAGGTCAGATCCAGACTTATCTCCCTCTCATATTTAATCATACACAATTAAACACAAACAAGAGAAATCATTTAACAAAATGCTGTCTTACTGACATCTTATTATAATGCTCTATTTGTTTTGTCAGCCTCTAATTTATGTAACCTGTTCACAAAAAACAGTTTTCATTTCTCTCTGCTTTCCCCCACTGACAGTTTCACCTCCTCACTTCTCTGTGTGAGAGACAGAAATAGACAAAAGACAGAGACAGACACATCTAAAGACATGCCAGTATTTTCAGTCAGTATAAATGAGGCTGTAAAGACTCAACACCGCCGGAGGTCAAACCACAGCCACATGAAAGTTTCCATATATTTAATAGTCATACTTGTTCTCCGTGAGGTCGCTGTTATTCCAGCTCTCAGATCCACCAGATCTTTCTCTCTTTTTTTCTTTCTTTTTCACTTTAATATTCCTTTTCCATCACCACTGTTCAGGGTGGGGGTGTTCAGCACCGAGGCCAGTCGGACACGAGATTGGCGCCAGGTTTGATCGCCTGTTTCCATCAGAGTATGAAATCTAAGTGTAACAAGCCCCGGTGGAGCAGTAATCTTCTAAACTCACACCTGCATCCACGGCCCTCTAGCCTGCCAGTGCTTCTCTGTAATGTAAATGGATGGCTGTTATTCACATTAATCACATCGTCCAGATGTGTTTTTATATGGAGCATTCTAGCATCCAGGCAGGGCTCCCTTTCTGAGGACAAGAAGCAGGTTAAGTTCAGCACAGCACACCTCCTGACAAAGCAAACCATGTAATGAGAGCAGGAATTGACATCTTTACTTAGCTGTTGTGAGATTTTCCATCTTAAGATGTAAATACTGTAGATCTCTCTTTGCCAGACCAGTTGATCTCCTCCATCCCCAAGAAAGAGAAAAGGTCATGACAGTTTCTGAGAATTTAACGATGTGTTTAGAACGATTCTGTGGAAAAGCATGAACCAAATCACCTCGCTCTGGGCCCCGCTTTTGTGTCGCTGCTCTTTCAAGCTCATGAAAGGAAGGGCGCATGATTACCAGGCCAGGTCTGGACAGCTCATTAGAAAACACCTTTGCTGATTTCATTGTGAAAATATTACTTTTTGAGCAGTTCAGTGTGTTTTTCTGTACTTTAGCTGATAATTGAGATATTTAATCTCCCTCTCTGATGTCAGGAAATCACAAGTTCATCAGCACAGATGAGACATGAAATCGTTTGACATCCAAATATTCTTAATCGGTTTTAGTTTGTGATAGCCCAGATGTGCAACTGATGACAGAGCAGGAAAAGGAAGCAGTCTGGACAAATGTCTGCACTGGGAAAAACAGAGTCCAACTTCTAAGTCATTTTTCTTTATTTGATGTGATAGTCGTCATAGAGAAAGGAAGGAACTATTTATCCATGGTATCTCTGGCTGAGGATTTGGTCACTTGATGTCTGATCTCACTGGAGCTGAGAAGAGGATCAGCAGTCACGCCTGTTTGCTCCTCAGCATCCAGCGGGCTGATGCCTTGCAGCCAGCCCATGGCTATGACCTCATACTCCTTCGTTAGTGCCAAGGAAAATCGCCCTTGGGTGTTCCAGTGCGGCTTAGGGTGGGAATAAAGAGGGTGGGGTTGGGTTTGTCCATGTGGTGCACTTACAATTATTCACACACAACACTGAGTTGATGTATGAGGCTGCAGTCACGAGTGCTTGGTCTTTCTCTCTACCTCTGTTTTGTCCCTCCTGTCATAAATTGTGAGGTCCTCCTGCACAAAACCTGCATCCTGCTCCATTCCAGATGTGTTTTTATCGGCCTCTCTGGGCTGCAGACAGCACTGAGATACAACAGGCCTTGTCGACCTGCAGTGGCTCATTGACTCTTCTGCTGAAGGGTGATTCTACCAGAGAAAAGAACGACTGGTGACAAGTATTTATATTTAGTAGCTGTTTGCAAAGAATGAGATGTTTTGTCACATCCCCACTTACCTCATTTGTGTTTTCTTGTCCTTTGCGTGTACTTCCTTCATTCCTTCTCCTCTGTCTATTTTTATATTTTCTTTGATTTACGCACCACAGTCTGGTCACCCATAACCATGTCATCATGTGCTGTGATATACGGCCCCATTAATATTCCCCCTCTGGTCTGGCTGTGGGATCAGGGCGGGTACTCATCATGCTCAAGCACCAGAAACACAACTCTTGCCAGTATCGAGCACATTAAGAAGAGCCAGAGGAAACATCACACGGTCCAGCGGTGATGAGTCAGGCCACCAAACTGGAAACTTTAGCTGAGTCTGTTTAGGGTGAGCTCCAACTACTACTGTTAGTCTAGTTTGCTACCAGAGGATGGCTACATCTAGATGTAGAGTCTCACTGTTCTCTCTCTGTCTAAGTCCCAGTGACCTGACAGCAGTGATGGTGCTTTAAAGCAGCAGAGTAAAATGGTTTGTGATCTTCTCTCTCATCTCCATCCCTCCATAGTCTGGCCATGACCACAGTTGACCACAGCACACCTGAGTAAACAGTCCCCCCCACCAGGCTCACAGGCGGCTACAGACTCCCTCACAGTCATATCATGGTAGCAGGACCTGGCCTGTGTCCCAAGAGCCAGGACCTCTCTGAACCACTGCAGATCAGACAAGACACTCATTGTGTGGGAATGTGATGAGGAGGCACGGAGGAAGTTTCCATGACATGGGTTTCTGCATAATCTGCCTCTTTTTTTCCACACATAATCTCCATGTCTTTCAGTGTCACCAATGCAAGGGTTAACAAAAGATATTTTGTATTTTTGTGAGGATGCATGTGAATTTTGATGGCTGTCATTAGAGAAATGGCAAATAAGTTAGCGTGGGATTCATGTTCACACGGGAATGAAACCGGAACCACAACACATATTTTTGCTCTTTTTGTAGATAAAACCATAAGATGATATTATGCAAGCTACACCACTGTACCATTCAGAATGTTTTGTTCCAGACACAAAATCACAGTGCTAGTGGCTTCCTATGATGTGGGATGCTAATGACTGCAGCTTTAAATGCGCCATGTAATCTTTAATCAGTATCAGCACAAAAATACTGTTGAGCTGAATGTAACCGCCACCAAATGAAAATGATTTCCATGTTATCGAAAAAAACCAAAGAATTTGGAATGGATAAATGGACAAATATGAACCTGGCAGTAAATAACAAATAAACTCCACTGTATCTCATCTTCAACAAGGGAACCCCTTAAGACTCTCAGTCATCAAGGACTTAGTGGTTATGAGGGCCTGCTGCAGCTCAGTTTCTGCTCTGCAGAACAAAAGCCTGATTTCAGATATTAAAGATGATTTGAAGAGCTGACAGTATCACTGGGTTGCTTGGTGAAGCAGGCTGGTGCAGAACGGGGCAAGGCCTGGAGATAGCTAGACCTAATTAGATGGCTGAGAATGCTAAAACAACCTACGAGGTGCTGCTGCTGGGATTCCCTCAAGGATTCATTAGGATATAAACACAACAATGATGAAAAGTGACTGGGCTGGTAATCATACTTTTCATCAAGATATACTTAGGGCTTGTTGAATTTCTTTTCAGCATAAATTATGTTTTCTCATATTGTTGTTGTATACCATGTGGGATGTTGCCAGTTTAACTCTAAAACAAAAACTAACTATTATAAAACTTATCTTTCAGAGCGGACAGTGATTTTACCTCCTTGCTCCCTTTATCGATGGAGTAGCATCGCCATCTACTGTTAAAATTGAGTAGTAGTAAAACCAGGAAATGCAAATTGGGGGAAATATTGAGCCTATTGTGGAAAACTAACAACAGTGGAGTACATTGACTGCACAAATTCAAAAGAGGACTCATGATTAGAATAAGGATCTGCTTTGTTCTGGAATGTTCAAATTCTAATTGTTCCAGATGCATCATCATACCAACATCAGTAAAGCCGCCTTTCTTAACAGTGTTTAAAGGTACTGACAGATATTCCAACATTGCTGGTAAGGCTACTAAAACATGAATCCATTGTCAATAAAACACATGTTCAATAAAAAACTGAAATCAATTTGGAGTTGCAGGGAATTAAAAGTTTTTCATTTATTCTTTTTAAAAAAGCAATCACAGAAGGCACAGTCAAAGATTATATTCATCACCCAACACAAATTAAATCATACTGAAATCAAATTAATTATATTTTGTAAGTACAGTTGTATCAGATATGATAATGTAATTGGTGATATACAAAACTTTAACCGTAAATGAGAAATAAAATAAATAGTATGTCATATTGAATGCATCCAGACATTGCTGCAAAATAACCAACTGCTTGTCATATTCTTATACACAGTGACAAACTACTATATGGAAAAATCTGATTTAAAAAAAAAACTCTCATAAACAAGAACAGCACCAAAAAATGAAAACAGGAAATAATAATAGAAAAAACACAGCAACCATTAACACTAAAAATCACAATGACCAATATCAGTCACTCAAGTACTGGAGGAGTTGAAGTTAGCACTGATCATTAGCACCATACTGTATGTCCTGCAGCACGCCTGAAGAACTCTGCTACAGAGATGTTGACTCTTGGTGAAAAGTAAAGAGAGGGCTACATTTTGAATATGTTTGCTATAGTTTGCTATCAGACTAAGAAAGTGCTACTGTGCAGGTCTAGTTTCTCCTGAAAGATGTACATTTCTGATCAAAATAAGTTTCTGATTATCACTAAAACACTGTATCTACTCATACCCTAGTAACAGACTAAATATAGTAAACTAAGACAACTGTTCAGTTAGCTGCCAGGCTATTTTGCCTCCTCTATAATGCACTGACCTCTTGTTATTGTCAGTGTCTGATGATGTAAACTCTGAACAGCCTTTGGTCAGTACAGTACAGTATCTAAGGATTTCATTGCTTTATTTGGTGGAAGCAAACAGGTGTAACCCCACAGGTGAAATCACATGTGAAAATATGTCAGATTTTATTTTAAGGACATGAAATACAGGTGTATATACTTGTCCTGTGGAGAGGCCAGAGTTCAGAGGTAGCTGGCTGTGAGACGTTCAGGAGACAAGTGTCTTTTGCTGTTAAATGCCTAGAAAAAAGATAGAGATGCTAATTATATTTACAAGTTTGGAGCAAATTAAAGCTCAATTAAATTCAATTACCTAAATCAGAGATTTTGAAGTACGTACCCTTAGGACCATTGGTGTGGATGCATGTTGTGAAGTGGAAAATTGTACATTTGAATTAGACATAAAAATAAATTTGAGCAATTTCAAGCCAAATAAAACATGTGATGCATTTACTTTTGTGACCAAAAACCCCAATGTGTGCCTATCTCTCAGTGTGCTTAGTTAAACTGTCAAATATTATAGAGACTTACAAGACTGCGAGTTGGGCTGAGAGAACGAGAGCGCACAGGGCTGGTGCTCCTGCTCCGGCTTCTGCTTCTACTCCACTGCAAAAACAGGCCCATCACCAGTAAATGCACAAGCATTTCTATGTACTTTAATTCTCCTATGTTATTCTCTAAAGCAGCACCTGAACTAATTATGATATTTCTGAAGTAATATAAAGTCAGTACCAGAGCACCTCTTCTGGTCACAGCTTCGCCCTTCACTAATACAGCATTTCCTTCCACCAAAGCTGGCCACACATGGTACATCACCAGGGGAGCAGTGAACTCTGAGTCATAGCTACGGCGATACCTGTCAGAGAGAGGGGGGGGAGGGAACAGTGAGGGAGAACTGAGAGGGAGTGTGTGTGTTGAGGGTGACATCTACTGGTAGAGACATGAAATAACGTAAATAATAAACTAGATGCTGTTCTAACCTGATTGTTTGGAAATGTAACATAAGTTAATCCCTCTATGATTACACTGCATCAAAACTGACTATAGGGACATCACTAAAACACTCTCTAAAACCTTTCACTGTTATAGGATTTAGACACAGTACAGTACATTGGACTGACTTGTTTTCATTGTAAAGTTCTCCATCACTAGCGAAGGCTAAGTCAAGCGGCGGATCCAGAGTCTGCATAGCAAAGGCCACCCTGCATGTCTCCCTGATCAAGCTACTGATTAGGACAAAGTCCACCTCTGGCGGGAAAGAGATCCGAGGGTTCACATTCATGGCATTGATCACATCCTGGGAAGAAGAGACACACAGTCAGATACACCTGCTTTTTCTAAAGTTTCAAAGTACATTAATTTGTTCATATCTCTTGTAGAGGTCAAATCAGAGAAAGAAAGATTTAGTCTTACATTGACGCTATCCTGTACATCATACAGGTCCAAATTTCTGACAATGTAGTCCACAGCTGCATCCTCTAGACTTTCAGGTCCAAAATGGGATGGGGACAAGGTCTTTCTCACACGCAGCTTGAACTGACGGTAGGCTAGTTTTGCTGTCTTAAAGGATTCCTAAGAGAGGAAAACACACACAGACACTTAAAATAAACCATTCTTTTCACCAGCCAATCAAATATAATCCTAATTTAAATATCTTTTCTCTCTTCATATCCACAGGTGGCTCTAAAATGACTACAATCATACCACAACAGCAATGAAGATGATTTTCTGGACCATCTCTAAATCAGCTATGTAGCGTCGAAGCAGGGTCTGGGCCTCCAGACGCTCCACAGCATACAGATCACTGAAGCGAGATACGAGACGTGCGTGGCGGGAGGAGTTAGTGAGCTGGGCCCTGGTGGGCGACTCACTCCTCATCGGGCTGGAGGAGCGGCTTAGTCTGGGCAAGGGGCTTGGAGAGCGACTCCTTACTAGCCTGGAAGAGAGAAAACGAGAGGAAACAGATGAAAAATACATCATCAAGACACTGCTCTGTGTAGTGGTGTCAGTGTGTGTATATGCAGTAATCGCATAACTGCACTTTGTATTATATGAGTACCTCTCCTGCAGCATGGCCTTCTCTGTGCTCAAGTAGGACACTTCATCCCTCAGCAAGCGAATCTGACGCTCGTAGTCATCAAGAGCATCCATCTTCCTCTTGTAAATTTCCACCTGTTCGTGTGCGGATCGCAAACTGCACAGACACACTTCACATCAACAGAAAAGCACATGTTTTGTTTCTGAAAATGAGTATATCATTGCAGTATTTGACTGTATCACCCACTCGGCTTTCAGTTGTAATATTTCATCCTCAGTGGCCAGCAGGGTGGTTGCTGATTTGCTCTTTGTCTCATCCAGTTCCTTCTGAGCATCGACCAGTCTGTTAAAACATAGATCAGAGAAAGGAACAGTATGTTTCATGTATTTCCATACATTGCAAAGAGATAGGATGTAAAGAGATAGGAAATGTGCAAACAACCTTTATATTCATCTCCATGTCCATGGACTTGTGGCCATGGTACAAATCACATTTATACATAAGCTGTGCAAGTTAAGTTATGAAACTGTGGCTGGCCGCCATCCATTACCACAACTCTCCTTTCAGTCTTATACATGCTGTCTATATTTGTCAGACTCACTCTGCTCTGACAGAGTCCAACTGCATGCGAGTGGAGCACAACTGAGTCTCCATCTTCTGCATGTCATTGTCATGGGAGGCAGAGAGCTCCCTGATCCTCCTGTCCTTCTCCACTGACTCCTGATAATAAACACATACAGTAACACACATGCAACATCAGAATGCCACAATAGAATAAAGGGGATTTAAACTGTTTTAACATTGTAAGAAGTGTTACAGTAAATTTATATTATTTTAATGTATATGTCAATGAGACATTTTTGGATATTTAGCTTAGTAACAGGTAATGTCACCTGAATGAGCTGTAGACTGGTGTCAGCACTGACCGAGGGCCTCGTCATTGAGAAACAGCTTCCAAGCCATGGCAGCAGGCGCATTTTGAGAGTGTCCACTCCAGCATAGTGTCCACCTGATTCATGAGCACAGATATTTAAAGAAAAAAAAAAGTATTGTATGTGCTAAATTGTTCATGAGTGCTTATAACCTGGTTAACACATTGTCCCCAACTACAAATGTAAAACTTACCTTCAGCAGCTGTGAAGTTGAGGATGGCAAACAGTTCACCCTGGATCTTGGCGGTTAATTCAATCAGCTCGCAGCATCTATTCAGATTCTGGTCACAGGAAATTACCTGGGAGGATAAATATGAAAAAAAATATATATATATGCCAGTGAATAAGACAAGCCCTTGCTGTGTGACATAAGGTGACAGAGAGATGACTATAACAACTCCATCAGTCTTTGTTGTTGTTTTGTTTTTGCTTTTGCTGTTATAGGTACATAAAGTTTATGTAGTGCTATTGTTTTTATTACTATTGAAAAGAATAAAAGGGCAGATTTCCCTCTTAAATACCAAAGAGTAAGGGGCTATCCAGGAGAAGCAACAGATGCCCCCAGTTTTGTTGCAAAACACAACAACACAACAAAATGTTTAACTCCAGAAATTGACTGTTGTGTGCATTCATATAACCTGCGAGTAAATGTGCAGGTTATGCTATAAATACACCATATTTGAGGTTTAAACAAATAACTTCCGGTTCCTCTGCAAGGTTCCAGCGGATTTCTACCGGAAGTAAAGGACGTGAACCATCTCACCAGTGAAGTAAAAGATCTTTGGAATAGTCTCACCGTAACCATGGCGACTGGCGTCCATAGCAACCAAACTCTACCACCGGGAAATCAAGTAATCTAAACTAAGTGCATTCCTTTGGTGTAATTTTTTAAACAATTTCATGCATTTCCAAAACACCTTTTTCAATAATATCATCAATCACAAATAACAATGTGTCGAAATTCTCAATTTTATGACAGACTGAAAAAAATGACTAGTAAACAAAGCACTTTATCTTTTCTAGAGGAAGAGACTGATGTTAGCTGCAACCCGTTGAACAAATTTAGATTTCATGTGTGTACAAATGTAATTTTTAGCTACTAATTCGTGAAACAACTATCCTGGGACAGATAGCTGGGCTGACAGAGCACTGATGAAGTGCTTTGGTCAGATTTAGGTCGGTCATTACTTATTGATGAACTTACATGGTAGTCTTTGTGCCAGCTCTCAAGCTTGTCTTGTAAGACGCTGAAGGAAGATGTGTTGGTCAGTCTCCTCAAAGTGTCGGCCATATCCGTCCACAATAACTAGCCTAATCCTCGGAGGGTTAAAAAGCCCCAGAGGAAAGGACACCAGACTTTAATCTGTAAGAGGAGTGCAGTAAAAATTCCTGTCCTGGCAGCTCTCTCCACCTACGACACAGATGCCAAGCACCGCCTCAGTTGTGGTAACCAAGCGAGGAGACGAGCAGACAGCCAAACCACACGGTGTTTTAAATAAATTACTCCTGACGGATCAACTACGAGCGCTGCTCTTCCTGTCAGTCCTCAGCAGCTTCTGCTCTCCAGGCATGTAAATACGATTGTAATGTCATACTGTCAAACGACACCAAAGGCCTGCAGGTTAGAGTAAACCCTGTGGGTCAGTAACACAGATACAGTATGCTGCTGATGTGACTATATTGGATTAAATCCGATTATAATTCAGTAGGCCATATTAAATTGAATTATTGAATTACATGTCCAGCGAGTGTTGTCAGATCTTTGACAACATTTAAAATCATAACAGGCAGACTAAGATGGTCACAGTGAGTGATTTAAGGTGCACACTACTACAAGAGACAAACAACAAAACAACTATTAGTACAGGCTAGTGCCCATTTGTCTAGGCATTTAATCAATGAAGGCTTAATAATAATAAATAAATAAGGCAAAAATAAATCATCAATCCATACACTGTCCAAATCTGATCTGCAGTAGCCAAACACCTTTGGCACAACCTAGATTTTCTGTGAATCTGCTTTATCACTGAGAAGTTCTGGGGCTCTGTGCCCCCCTACATTTTTCTCTCTGGCAGAGTGCTTAAATAAAACGAAGAGGCAGCTGTCCTGACAACATTTTGAGATACTGCTTTTCTATTTTCACAAAATACTACTGAGATTTTATTGTTTACAACCATCAATTAAGAAGGAGAACTTGTGGAAATAGTGTGGAGACGAATGGACGGTTTGGCAGTTTACCTATGGAAAATATGAATGGACATGTTTTTCTATTTAAGGATCCTTCTGTCATTGGATGGTTGAACTTGGAACAGACCATCTTATTATCTTATTATTGCGTAACCGTCCCTTTAAACACACGCATTCCAAATTAAAATGTACTATGTTTGCTCTCTTTCGTCTTAACATTATCTTTTTTATTCATAATTGTTTACAGCCCAGGCAGTGAGTCACAGCACAACCAGTTTTTTTCACCTTCGACTGTGAAAAGTGGTATGCTCCCTGTCACTCCGTAAGCAGAAGAGGGAGGGTCAACATGGCGTCTGAACAGGTCCGTTATGTTTAATATTTGTTGTCATTTTTACATTTTACTCCGTGTTAGCTTAAGTGTTCGTTCATGGGGTAACGATATATACTCCCGAGCTACCTGATGTAAACAAACAGAAATGTCTCGGGCTTTGTTGTTGACCCTACGGTAACATCAGTGTGATAAATACTGGCCTCCGCTTCGTTATTATGGGCAGCGTTGTGGGAATAAAATGCTATTATTTCAGCACCTTTAGACATGCTGCTTGACAATGAAGTCATTTTGCTTATGCAGAGAGCATAGACGCTGTATAATAAGACAACTGAGTTTATCTTCATTTTACTGCTAAAATGAGCGCAGTTTATTTTTAGTCATAGCCAGAGACAGGGAGTCGCGGGGCATTTAACTGACATGCATTCCAACGCAGAGACATTGAAAATAAGTAGGAACTCAAACCTTATGTTAATCATGGATATGAACACTAAATTTATCTAGTGGGAGACAGTCCTGCACGGAGAAAGACAGTTTTACTATTCTTAGCGAGAAAAGCATGAAAGCAGTACAGCTATGCCTCAAATACTCAGATTTTCAGATGTATTTAAGTAAGGAGTTGGGAATTTGATTTTAGGTCAACTGCAGTCTTCATAATATAGAGGGTTTAATGTGTAATATCATGACTTAAAATGAATTTCTGATTGTTAATGGTGCTCCTTACTACAAAAAAGTATAGATTTTTGTGTTATAAGATTTTTTTTGCCTTCCAGGAGAGCTCCAATGGGCCAGTGAAGAGGTCTATGCGAGAGAAGGCTATAGAGAGACGTAACATCAACAAGGAACATAACAGTAACTTTAAAGCTGGCTATGTACCCATAGAAGAAGAGCGTCTTCATAAGACAGGGCTGAGGGGACGCAAGGGAAACATGGCTGTTTGTGTTATCGTCCTCCTCTTCCTTCTTGCCTTAATTAACCTCATTGTAAGTACAATAAGCCTAAATGTACTGGGCCAAGGATCCTGTTCATTAGACTTTCCTGAAAATTATGGTAAAGAGTTGACACTGAGTGATCATTGTGTTGTTGAATGAATCATGGTCTTTTACTGTCCTTCAGATCACACTAGTAATATGGACAGTGATCCGTATTGGTCCAAATGGCTGCGACAGTATGGAGTTCCATGAGACTGGCCTGTTGCGCTTCAAACAGAAGGCGGACATGGGCATCGTTCACCCACTGCACAAGAGCACAGTAGGAGGCCGTAAGGACCAGGACCTGGTCATCGTTGGCAACAATAACCCGGTGAGAAGTGAAAGAATATTTACAATTTAAAAAAAAAAAGGCACATTGTTTTCATAACTCATACTCTTTTTATTTATTTTTGTGCTGCTTCAGGTTGTGTTCCAGCAAGGCACTACTAAGCTGAGTGTAGAAAAGGACAAGACTTCAGTCGTCAGTGACGTTGGCATATCATTCACAGACCCTCGCACACAGAACACATTCTTCAGTACAGACTTTGAAAACCATGAGTTCCATTTGCCCAAAGGAGTCAAAGTCCTCAGTGTTAAAAAGGCTTCCACAGAAAGGGTGTGTATTTTGCTAACCATCTGAAGTCCTATCAGTAACTCATAATTGTAAAGTTAATTGTATCTTCAAATGAAGAAGCATTAAGAACTCACCTAGGACTCAATGAGCTCCATTTATGTAAAATGGAGGAAGTTTAGACCCAGATATAAATTCAGTTTTCAATATGGCAACAAGAGAACATACGCTGCTCAGACAATCTTAGATTATCTTAAGTATTAGTATATGAATGCCCTTGAGTGGCACAGCCAAAGATCGCACATTTAAATTTAAATATCAAGAGAGGCATGAAGTTTGCCGTTCAGTGCCAGTGTCATCCTGACAGAGCCTGGGAGAATCTGAAATAGAAGCAGGTGTGCAGTGCTGATAACTGCAGGTTAAAGAAAACAACAGCAGCGCTCTTACAAGAGTTCAACATAAAGACCTGAATATGATTCAATATTTCTATTTTCAACCACTAATAAATGGAGAAAATAATTCTCAAAACTTGCAGTTTGTAATTATGGGGTATCCTGTGTGATTGCAGGTTGGTGGCAAAATGTATATTATATTTTACTTTACCAATAAAACTCACTCATATACGGAAAAGGTGATACAGTCTAAATAAAGCCTCTGTATATACTGTTTATAATGTTGGCACATGTGTCTCTGCTTTTAGATAACCAGTAGTGCAGCATCTGACCTGAACATCAAAGGGGACAGTAAGGCTATCATTCGTGGTAACGAGGGAGTCAACATCATGGGCCGGACTGTAGAGTTCAAAATGGGTGGAGGCATCGAGCTCAGGGCTGTAAGTATGGAAATGTATTTAATAGGATTTGACGTGTAACAATAAACGGTCGCATAAACACTGTGTAAAGCTGATGAAGATAAGACCATGAGGACAAATGGATTATGGGCTTTTGTTTTGCAGGAAAACAGCATCGTCCTCAATGGATCAGTCATGTTCAATGCCACACGCATCCCTAACTCCGCAGGAGATGTGTATTTCGATGAGGGTCTGGAGAGGTACAAGCTCTGCATGTGTGCAGATGGGACTCTGTTCCGTGTGCAGGTGAAATATCCCAACATGGGCTGTCAGACATCAGATAACCCCTGTAGAAAAGCTCATTAGGAGACTGGACTGGAATCTGCTGAATCTCACCACTGAAGTCAGATTACAAATTTGCATATGGACATTCTTTAGTAACTTCATCATGACTGACACATAATAATACCTCTGTAGTTCATCTTCTTATTTGTAAAGCTGGAATCATGTTACAGATCTTTACCACTTGGCCAAAGACATTAACATACATGCTGAAATATTTTTTATTGTTCTGCAGATTTGCCAACTTTATTTAAACTTTATTATGCCATGTAAGCACATAACACTCCTATTTCACATTATACTGTGGTTTACACAGCCCATTGGTAGCAATTAAAAAAATCCAGTTTTTACTTTTTGCCTTACCGTCCAGTATTACTAATATACACTTGGTTGGCAGTTATCAGGTAAACCCAGCTACAACTAATGCAGTCTAATACAAGAGTGCTGCAATAAATCCTCCTTCATGAAGGTTATAATGTTGTAATGTTTTGGAGGCTGCAGTTTGTGGTGCATTATGCAGCGAGGTGTTTCTGTTATTTAGCCTGCTGTCATTGATCTAACACAATTCAATTCAACAGCACCACACACAAACTGCCACCTCGTAAATGACCATAAAGTTGAATCAACGCCTACCTAAAACTGAACATTATAACCATCATGAAGGTGGGATGTATTGCAGGACTACTGTATTAGACTACTGTAATAGTTTTAACTAGGTGTATGTAATAAACAGCCAACTGAGTGTATAAACCTTGTGGAGGGGTTGTAAATGATTTTATTTGCTTCCAGCAGCTGTGTTTGATATTTTCTTCATTTTCAATGACATGAGATGAGACACTATAAGATTATATAGACTTGTCTAATACTTGGAATAAACTATAATACAAGATACATTTTAAGCCATCTAGTAATGTTAAAGCAGAATAGGTGTCTTTCTCCACATCTTGGACTGTCCATCATGCACGTGCCAATGGATTTACAAGGGATGATATATGATATAATATATATATAATATTCTAATTTTGTTGCAAAAGCTTTTTTACAGTGAAATAATACAATATTGAAAAAACAAGAGTGTTTGCACTATGTTAAACTAAAGATTAATGCAAATCTCTTTAAATGTTCATGTTGATGAATGTCTGAAGAGTTTAAATCATCAGTAACCTGGTTTGAAAAACATGTATTGAGTGGTTTGAATTTTGTGCAATATAGTATAAAAGATTTAACTTTTATTTTGCTTTGGATTGTCTTGTCTGTTTTATAACAGTACTGATGTTGAGAACATTTGTTACCAATGTTATGAAGTAGTTCTCAGCACGTTCAGACCTGATGTATGTGCTGAAAGTGTTTTTGATCCACTAAATGGAAAAAAAAAATGGCAACGAGCCTTATTTGAAAATTTGTTCAACATTTCATTGCTATATTTGTTTCAATAAAGAAACATGTTGCTATGTGAAACTTGTTATCGTTGGTTTCAGTGAATGTTTTATCTGTTTACATGGTCATTTGAGACCATAAAAGAATACTGTGGCTCATTACGCTGTTTTATTATCTAATAGAATGTGCAGCCAGGGCATGGTCCTCTTCACCATAAATTTTCATGGTCAGTTATCTATCATACATAAAGAGGAAAACAATGACAGTAAGACATTAACTAGACATGTAAATGATTGAATGAATCACAGAATGGCATCTATGGGCAGGTGCATGTTAAGCTAGACGCAGCAAAATATACTTCAGACTTTGATCAGAAATTGCTGGAGACGGCAAGTTAGTACACTGAAAGCACTCTGGGTGTGAGAAGAGAGTCACAAGTTTTTCTGTCAGCCTGACAAAGAGTAGATACACAGGTGAGTCTTATGTCTTTAGCCTTATCATTGTACATCTTTGAAGTCTTCATTTTTTAACTATTGGTCTTTTCACATTTGGATTTAATGATTTTAGTACAGACTCATAGTCTGTCTTTCATGCAATATATGCTAACTTCAAATATGTTAATTTTTTATTGTGAGTCAATCCTAATTACTGTAATTTATGATCTATGTATGCTCTCAGGACAGGTTGTGATGGCAGAGGCACAGGGGCCGATCTTGGCTGCCGTGCTGCTCCTCGTCTCCTCTGGGCTCCATTGCTCCTCTCCTCCACCTGCCTGCCCAGAGTCTTGCACCTGTCAGACAGCACTCCTGCTGAACTGTTCATCCTCTGGGCTCTCCTCAGTGCCACAACACATCCAAGACTCTGTCACTGAGCTGGACTTGTCTCACAATCTCCTTGATTCTGTAACCCTCCACCGGCCACATCATAACCTCAGGAATGTATGGCTGGGAAACAACAGTATCACACACTTCTCTCTCTGCATAGAGAGAAACCCGGGAAGCCAGTCTGTCAGAGGTAGATATGTACATCGCTTGAGACCTTGGAGCAGACGTGGATGTGTATCTTGGGCCCCCACCCTGCAGCTGCTATCTGTTGAGAGGAATCAGCTGGTGCAACTCCCAGAGGGTGAGTCAGTGCAATACAGTCATTAACCCATATTTAAACCACTGTCACAGGACATGAGCAATACAATAAACACTGCTTCCGGTGAGTGGAGCATAAAAATGTGTTAACCTATAAACTAGTGCCACTGTTACAGGTAAGAAAATATATCATGGCATATCATTTTCATATTCTTCCATATCAGTTGTTGTAGTATAACTACTCCTAAACTCATCAAATCATTTATTTAAGCATTTTGATCTGTGATGAATTTTCATCATATCCAACTTGGACCACCCTTATCAACCAGCAGTGGAAGTATTCAGATCATTTGCTAAAGTAAAAGTAGCTAGAACACAGTATAAAAAGTAAATAACTTGAATGGACAGAAACAAAATAAGTACCTCAAAACTGTACTTCAGTACAGTACATGAGTAAATGTACATACTGTACTGTACACACGTACTGTATAAAACAAAGCTGCAGAAATGAATAATTCTATGAATAAATAAAACATAAACATAAATAATCTTGAACATCTGCCATTACTATGACAATATATAACAACAGAATTGCAAACACATATGTGTAGGAACTCATACCACAGACTCAAATTATGTATAATTGTATAATGTTCACAATAATGACTGTAGACCACACCCAGTATGGTCTAAGGCTAAAGTTACGTCTATTGTAGCTTCTCTAACATAGATTAACAGGAGGGAGACAGGGTGGCATACACACTTGATGACGTTCAGCTTTGATGGAAATGAACCATCATTAACAAAATGGGTGGAATATTCTCTCTGTGTGTACGATAAGACAATATACAAGTATTCCATTATTTTTGGCTTGTGACCCATTAAAATAAAGCACTACTTGTGACCCCTTGTCAGTTGTGTCATAAGTCTATATTAAGACAGTTACAACTGTGTCGTCTGAATAAATGTCCCAAGACTAAAAAAACAGACATAAAAAACATTTAATTTTCACAATCAAATTTTAGGGATAAAGAGATTCATCTTACTCTTTGTAGCAGAACTTTTTGGGTCCTCCTTATCCCATTTATCGTCTCGTGACCCACTAGGGGTCTGGAACTCCCAGGCTGGGAATTGCTGGTCTATTCAATTTGATCACTTAAATTACACGTAAATGTCCCCTTCAAAAAAAAACAAAACATTTTTGTGTGTGGGTGATTAAAGATTGTGCCTCTGATAGTAAAGTTGCACAATGTAGCACACCTTTAATTGCCCTCTGGAATGTCACTGAGAAATGTCCATGAGTCAGACCTGAAAGATAGGTCCACCTCACCTCAGTTCTGCCTAAAAATGTTAAAGTGTGCTGAGGTCTACTCATTTGTTCATAATAGAGGAATTAATTTGTGAGCCATGTGCATTATTATTACTGTCCCTCTGTTTGCTTTTCACATATAAACAAGTCCTCTCATTGATATCCCTTATCTTTTGTACTGTGCTTCACTCAGAAATCATTAAACCTCACAAGATAATGACACTGTATGGCTGTCAGGCAATCACAGTTTTTATTGACATTCCAGGGGCTCAAAAAAAGGGGGTAAACATGCAAAGCAACTTTTGAGTTTTCCCCTTCATAGAATTCCTTCTGCTTGGTCAAACATGTGTGTTTCAAAGAAATGCATTCACTATGGTTCAGGCATGTGTAGACAGCCCATTCACTTAGCAAGAGCTGTGTTGACAGTCATAGACTTTGCTCCTGTTTGGTATTCAGCTCACAGAGCCCTCAGTGCCTCTCTAATGAAGCACAGGCTCACAGTGCCTTACTTCAGCCCAGCAGACTCAGGGAGATTGTCTCAGGCGAGTGAAAAGGGGAAGACAGCAGGGAAGAATGAGCTCCACAGAAAAAATCTAATTAGTCATATTGTAAGACTATTCACAGTGAAAATAAGCCAAAAGACTTTGGACTCATATTTCAGGCAAGGAGTGTTAATTGGTTCAGACATTTTACACTATTCACTGTCTCGAAGTCCACACAGTGAGGTCTGTACAGTTTACAGTATTTAATCTCAGCATTGAAATCACTGCAGTAATGCAGGGAATTGACTTTACACCTAAAAATAAACAGCAAATCACAGTGAAGAATGTAAAGCAGCACAGGGCAGAGAGAATAAGAGACAGATGAACCTGTTATTATCACTGAAAACATATGGTACATTCCTCCCTTCAGGAGCCACCCCATAATGGTTATTGTTGAGTTCTAATTACAGCCCTTTTTTTCTGTCATCCAGGGCTGGAAGGTAGTGCGTCCTTATGGGTTCTGCAGCTCTCCTTCAACAGGATCTCAAGTTTGCGACCAGGAGACCTTAGCCACCTTCGACAGCTGAAAGAGCTACACCTACAGCATAACCTCATCACAATTCTCCATCCACAAATGTTCCAGGATTTAGCCCAGCTCAGGGTGAGTGGTTTTTTGCTGTTTAGAAGTTCATATATAAAATTAAGTTTATTATTTTCCTGCAGTCTGTTCTTTTTGTTCCTTCATAATCGAACTTATTGAAAAAATGCACACAATGTAGTATTTCCCATGATAAAGTGATGCCATATTCTTGGTAACTTTCAGAAAAGTATTCTCCAGTGATATTTTAATTGTTTTAGCAATTCAATTACATGTTTCAACATCTAGTGAATGTTCTGTCCCCTTTAAAGGTCCTTGATCTGAGCTTCAACATGTTGACCAGCCTCCATCCTTTGACGTACCTCTCTTTGCGTAACATTGGGGCAGATGTTGAGCTGGGTGGGAACAGGTGGCAGTGTGATTGCAGCATGCGCAGTTTAAGAAGGCGGATGGCCTATGACAGTAGCTTAGGTCTGCAGGCCTGGAGCATGGTCTGTGGCTCCCCCTCTATCCTCTCAGGCAAAGATCTGCTACAGTTGGAGGAGGACGATCTGAACTGTTTTGGTACTGAAAACAGGCCAGAGCTCCATCGAGATGTGATGGTTTATAGTGGCTCTGAGATACTGCTGTCTTGCTCTGCACAAGGTAAAACAATTAAAAGTGTAAAATAGCTTAATGCATATTTAACAGTGTAGGTCAGTCCAACTACATATCAATCTTGTCATCTCTGTAGACTCGACGTGGTGGACGCCCAGTGGTCAAGCATCTGTGAGCCAACCTCAGGCTGATCTGCTCATCAGTGATGTCACTGAGAGAAACACAGGACTATATGTGTGTATGTCTGAAGAAGATGAAGTTGTGTCTGTTTTTAACCTCCAAATCAGTAGAATAGGAGGTGCAAGTAGAAAAACTAGAAGTTTACCCAGAATAAGCCATCAAGCGATCCCACATGACACCCCAAATAGGACAGGTCAAGAAAGGACTCAGAGAGCTACACAGTCTAACTTGGCTCTGGCTGTGTGTCTGTCTGTTTTCATCACATTTCTCATAGCATTTATCCTTGGGGTCTTAGCAAGACCTTGTATTGATGTTCTTTGGACAAAGGCCACCAACAAGGAAAGCCACTCTGAAATTAACTCTGTCCCATCTGTAGAACAAAGACAATATGACAATGAGGCCTACTCCAATGGTGAGGAACCAGAAGAGATAGTACCACACAGGGAAAGGAGAGTCACATTTAGCTCTGTAGACTTTAGACAAGAAAGTAATGTACAATATTATGATACCGTAGCTAGTGGCGATCAGGAAAGCATCAATAATGATGCAGTGATACAGTGTGAAGCTACTAAGGTTGAGGATGCTGACCATGCACAACAGAGTGCAGAGGATGGCAGAAACCTCTCAGGTGCCACTGATGCAGGCCGCACACACCAAATGGAGTTTGAACACATCCCAGACCCTGTTGAGCTGGAGGAGAGAAGAGGCTCGTCTTCATCCTCAGATTCTGACAGAGCATTAAAAGAGGACCAAGTAACCCAGGGAGACCACACAAGACCCAAGTCTCCTCAGCTGGACTCTGTTCAGCAGAGAGCTGATTTCTCATCATCTAGAGAAGCAGAGGTGCCACAAATTTCTATAGAGGGCAGCAGTGAAATTCCTGGATTTTCTTCTGAGCCCTTTGCAGATTGGTCACCACATACAAATATCTGTCCTGATCTGTGGCAGGAGAATGGAGAACAGTTTGAATTTAGTGATTCTGTTCGAAGCACATCTGCAAGGTCCAGCAGCATGTTTGGTTCTTTTAATGATTCAAAACTGATTGTGATACCCACTTCAGATAGACAGAGTGAGGATGATGTGTCCAGCTCCAGTTCACATGTCAGTGAGGATGAACCTACACAATACACTGTGAATTCAGAACAGGAGGAGGAATACGATATAGAAAGGAACCACAACAAATCTGAGATCTCTAGCACTTGCCTTGAGCAGGATGCTAGGCCTTCATTTGGATCTTCCTCTCATTCCAGCGACAGTGATGGGGAGTCAATGCAGTACACAGTCAAACAACTTACAGATGAAAGAGATACCAGGGAGAGAGTAAAGCCCATGCCACGAACAAAATGGCATGGTCTCAGTTTGGGTGTTACCACTTTTGGTAAGAGTCTGGATACCAGAGCACCTTCACCACCTACAGCGTATTCATCCTCCTCAAGCACTGAGAGTGAAGCAGAAATCACAGACCAAGCAAAACACAATAAAGGCAGAGTAAGCCAAATCAAGAATTTTAGAAATTTAGATATCAATGCCCAAGCTTCTGACTCATCTTCTAGTGATGAGACTACAGATGAAACAAAAAAACATAAAAAGAAGCAAGAGCAACGAGAGGTGGACATGGCAAGGCTTCAGTTTCAAGACTCCCAAACAGTAAGTCATGATTCAGACACATGGTGGCCAGCCGTAGACCTTAAGCATGCTAAACACATCCAGAATCGTCTAAATATCAAAGCACCATCACTGGATTCTGATTCATCTTCTAGTAGTGACAGTCAGGATGAAGCAGCAAACCGCATAAGGAAACATGAACAAGGGGAGGTGCATATTTCAAAATCATCTCAAGCAAAAAGTAATGATCCAGAAACACAGAGGTCTGCCCTATATCTTGAGCACACAAAACACATCCAGAACCGTCTAGATATCAAAGCACCATCACCAGATTCATCCTCTAGTAGTGATAGTGATGATGAAACAACATATCAAACAGAGAGGCCAGGGAAGCTTCCATTGCAAACATCTCAAACATTAAGTCATGATCCACATGCAAAGCGACTGGTACTAGATATTGAGAATATTCCTTCCATCAAGAGGCATCTAGATGTCAAAGCACCATCACTATCTCCTGAATCATCTTCTAGTAGTGACAGTGAGGATGAAACAACACATCACACAGAGAGGCCTGTGAAGGTGGGCATTGCTGAACTGCAAAAATCTCAGACAGAAAGACATAATCTAGATGCAACATGGCCTGCTGTAGATCTTGAACACATTCCTAACGTCAAGAGGCGTCTAGATATCAAAGCAACATCACTGCCTCTTGATTCATCTTCTAGTAGTGACAGTGAAGATGAAACAACAAACCACATAAAGAAACAGGAACAAGGGGAGATACATAAGGAGAGGCTTCCAATTAAAGTATCTCAAACAGTAAGTCATGATCCAGATGCAAAGTGGCCTGCCCTAGACCTTGAGCATACTACACACATCAAGAGGCATCTAGATATCAAAGCACCTTCGCCAGACTCTACTTCATTTTCTAGTAGTGACAGTGAGGATGAAACAGCTGGGTACACAGTGAAGAAGAGGCCAGCAAAGGTGGACACAGCAAAACTGCAAAAATCTCAAACATTAAGTTGTGATGAAAAAGCAAGGTGGCCTGCCGTAGATCTTGAGGATGTCCCCAGCATCAAGAGACGTCTAGATATCAAGGCACCTCCTGAATCATCTTCTAGTAGTAACAGTGAGGATGAAAGAACAAACCGCCTGTTCCAAAGAAGCATCTCAAACCATGAGCTGCGACCCAAAGACACAGTGGCCTGCCTTTGATCTGAGCATAATACATGCATCAAGAGACGCTCTAGATATCAAAGACCATCAATGGACTCTCATTCATCTTCTAGCAGTGAGAGTGAGGACGAAAGAACAAACCGCATAAAGAAACAAGGGGAGATATACATGGCAACTGTTCCAGTTAAAGCATCTCAAACTGTGAGTCAAGATTCAAAGACACAGTGGCCTGCTCTTGATCTTGAGCATACTGCACGCATCAAGAGGCGTCTAGATATCAAATCACCATCACCAGACTCTCATTCATCTTCCAGTAGTGACAGTGAGGATGAAACAACACAACACAAAAAGAGATTAGGGAAGGTTGACGTTGTCCACATAAAGAAACATGAACAAGGGGAGATACACATTTCAAAGGTTCCAGTGCAAAAATCTCAAACAGTAAGTCATGATCCACTGTGGCCTGCTGTAGAGCTGGGTAACATTCCACATATCAAGAGGCGTTTGGACATCAAAGCCCCATCATCACCTTCTGATTCATTAAATAGTGGGAGTATAATCAAAATGAGTCCCTGTTACTCATCAATCAGTTCAGATGAACAAGAGGAATATAAGAAAGATTTAAGCAACCCATCTATAAAAGTAGGACCAGATCCAGACTCAAGATGGCCTGAACTGGGTCTCAGCAGTGCCCCCCACGTTAAAAGGTGCCTGGATATTAAGACACATTCACCTTTAACTGAGTCATCTTCCAGCAGTGACGAGAGTGATGGCGGGACTACAGACCTAACTGTGAAAGTGAAGAGAGACAGAACTGATGTGGGAATTACAAATTATCAACCAGGGACAAAACTGCCTGACTTGAATAAAAGTGTCCCCCCTGTCAAAAGGCGTCTGGATATCAGAACACCACCTCAACCAGCAGACTCCTGCTCTTCCAGCAGTGATGATGAAAGACTTTCAAGCTACACAGTGAAACATGAGAGAGACAAAGGTGATGCAGGGATCACAAATCATGATCAACAGATAATGTTACATAAACTGAATCTGGGTATCCCCAGCATCAACAGACGTCTGGATATCAAAGCACCATCACCACAACCAGGGGTTGAGGAGGGTGAGGACAGAGGAAGGGGCGTATCTCCCATATCAAAAGCTACAGAAAAGGAGTTCATAAGTTCTCCAAAACTCCTTGGGATAAACATTTCTCAAAATCCAAAGACAGACCACAATATCATATTAGAAAAGTATACAATTATTAAAGATGACCTGGGGGACAAACCAACATATGACAACATCAGCACAACACCAGAAATAAACCCAGAGCTTCAGTCACGGTGGGCCACCATGAATCTTGGTATCTCTCGCTTCAGGAAGCGTCTTGAAATCACATCACATTCACATGTACCACCAAATCTGCCCACATCACCTCCACCTCATGTCAAGAGCCCTTTGGATATCAGAGCTCCATTACAAAAAAAATCATCCTCCAGCAGCAACAGTGAGGATGAGACAACAGACTACAGTGTTCCTGACCTGAGTCTTGGTATCCCACGCATTAAAAAACGACTGAATATCAAGGCACCATCACCAGAGCCAAATAATTCCCCATCCTCTTGCAGTGAGAGTGAAAATGAGGTGACAGCATCCACTGGAAAACAAAGCAGTCATGCTTCCAATATGTCAGGAATGACAGACAATTACTCTCAAATTGCTTATAAGCGTTCAATCATCAAAGCTTCTTTGCCACTTGGTGGCAAAAGTCAAATTATAGATCATGCTGAAATGGTAACTGTTGCACAAGAAGGTCCATCCCATAGTGTGAGTGACAGAAATGCTTCTCTTGTCCCAACAAGAGTCCCCAGCATGAGCTTTGATGATTTGGTAAAGAAAAGGATTGAGCAGTCCAAACACACCACAGATGTGGACCTACCACCTGCGATAAGGTGGACTGGCATTGGTCGTCATCTGTCAGACCTTTCTATCTCCAGTCCAAGACATCTGGATGTTGGCTCATTGACTCCACAGCAAGCTGAGGACAGCAGAGAAAGGAAAGGTCTCAGTGCCCTAAAAGCCATGTCAACAGAAAGACGAAAGTGGGACACAGAGGATGAAGATTTAGGTAAGGGTAAATCTCCTTTATTTGATGCCCACAGTACACAAGGTGACCCCTGTTCAAACTATCGCAGGTTTGTGGAGGACATCAAGCCCCTGGCCAAACAGCCACTAACACAACTGCACCCCTCCTCTTCTTTAGTAAATGAGAGAAGAGCAGGAGATTTGCTGTACGGTATCCCCCGCTACAGGAAGCATAACATTGGAGATATTGAACCTCCACAGGAGGCTCCACCACCTATTCCTGCAACACTGCCACCGGATGAGGCAGTTGAGCTCACATGGAGGTGTCCACCAGGCAGTAGGACATAGACGTGGGAAGGCACTACATCCCATCTACAACAGAAAAAAAATGTGGAGGAATCTGACCCGTCTTCACTTACATCACAAAACCTGGCACGCTATTTTGACTCCTCAAACATGAACATCACTGATGTTTAATACAGAAATTCTATAACACTGACTAAACAAGCAAATGATTGGCAGTGTTGTTTCATCTTAAATTGCCAAGTGAAATGAATTTGATTTCATAAATATTAAGTTTGAAATGAAATGTAAATAATTAAAATTTATTGTGCGGAACTGTTGTGGAGCACAGTATGTGGCAGCAAAATAATCTTTCAGATATACCTTATCTCAGTAAATCACTTTTTTAAAGCCATCCGTCACAAAGATGTTTCGCTATGATCAATTTTGCAACAAGAATCCATATCCTCTCAATGCTCATGTATTATTAATACATTTACTAAGCAATCTTAATAAAACCATGACTGAACAATATAATGCAAAGTGTTCATTTATAGAAATAAGTACATCTAAATAGTGACAACAGTAATGACAGTGTAAAGTACTTTATGTTTTTGTTATGGACAAACGATTGACTAAAGAGCCCAAATATAAACCAGTAAGTTAATAAACCATTTTATTTATGTATATAGACATAGGTTATAGTGAAAACAGACATATAGACACTTACATAGTTTACATACATATATACAGTTGGGACAAGGCTGTTCATCCTCCTGCATTGTCATGGGAGAAAACTCTAAACACTGATCTCTACACAGCATTTGGTAAGCAATCCAACAACTACCTCAATCTTAGATTTTATGCTGATGGTTGATGCATTGTAATGACAAAAGAGGCTTTCATATAGTTTCAGCTGCAGCTGATCTTAGTGACACAGGAGCTGATGTATATAATCTTTTCAACAAATTTAAAAGTGTCTTCTGTGTGTTTTGTGATTGTGGTGCAAAACAAGTTACGCACTTCCAATAAATAAAATTAGATCCTGTATACTGGCTGCAGCTATCTAAAGCTTTACAGCATCTGTAGGGATGTATAAGATGGGGCAAATGCAGGAGGGAACTCCTGTTCCACCGTGAGGTTACAGGTGTGTTCCAGGTCTTAATAGACACGATCATGTTGTTCGTCAGAATTTGGATAACATGATCGTGAATATCAAATTAAGCACAAAACACTTGCACAAATTCCTGTACAAAACAAAAAACGCATTTGAAAAATGTTTTCAAAAAATCTCATCCATTCACAAAAGGCTCTGTTGGAGCATGCATGCAAATATTAAATCTTCTGACAATTCAGCATCACACCACAGCCAAAGACAAAAATTTATACATGTGTTACAAGAACATTATACTAGGCGAAAGAAGAGCATAGCATCATCACACAGTTCCAAACTGTCAGTGTCCATTGTTTTGATTAGATCCTATGGGTGGTACAAAGCAATGCTTTCAGCAAACCTACCTTACTACTCAAGCCTAAAGGACCTCGTCCTGAGAGGGTCACTGGTCTTCCACTGTAGTTATATTAACACTGTCAGCACTGGGAGAGATGCTACTAGTAAGAGGAGACCTGAAACTATCCGTGGACTAAGGAAGACAAAACAGATGCCACATATCAAGACAAAATGGACACCAACTAGATCTATGTCAACTTATAACACAGCCCAAACAGTCTGAATTCATCCTGAAATAATCCCTGACCACTCAGTGTGTCTGTGTGTGTGTGAGTATGTGTATGTGTATGTGTATGTGTTGTACGTGTTCTCACACGTGTATATACATTTGGGTTTGTTGGTATGTGTGTGGGACACACAAAGTGACTTCCATGGTTTGAGGCACAATAATACTCTTACCTACACAACGTAGATACATAAATTGGTCATCAGACCAATAAATGCTGATTAGAGCACTAATGGCTCACCGCTGTATTGTAATAAGAGTTAGTAAGCAGCAATGCTGATCTGTTTGGTGTTATGAGGTCTGAAAGCCTTCGCAGGGGGTTAGCAAACTGTTAGCATTAGCTGGAGCAAAACAGCAGGAGGGAACAAAAACTGGAGGGAAAAAAAATCACTGGCACAAATCAAGAGTAAACAGCACAGGTATCAGGAACCTGCAATCAACCATTTGACACAGTGTGCTTCTTGAAGAACTCCTATCAAACTCAAAATATGACAAACAATAGTTAGTGCCATCTGTCCAGAAAAGCTCAAGTTCAAGTTCATTGCACAGATATATAATATTTAAATGTGCCCAGGTCAAAGTGACCCTGTTTAAGACTCAGACACAATGCATGAATGGTCACTTCTGTTGGTTTCTCTGTGCTGAAGATAAGGGGTGAGGAGTGGTTCTCCCACACAATACCATTTTGCTTCCATCATCCATGTATGATACCATGTTATCCTAACACAGACAGCAATATGACACGTCACAGTGAGAGAGAGCAATACCACTGGGGAATTGCTGCAAGCTTGCCCACTATGCAACTTCGGTAGGGAACATAACTCCACAATGACAGCCCTCCGCATCTGCGCCCTGGGCAGCATGCGCCCAGGCTGCAAACCCATCGCCCCCACCCTAGCCCACCCACAGCCCGAACCCCTCCTTTACTAGGAAGCACCCACTGTCACTGCGTTACCATTTTTGTATTGTTTACTTATTGGTTGTCGATTCTCAAAGTCGTTGTTGTCACAGTTGTATTTTTTCCATTTCCCATTCTGCTCTGCAGCTATGACATCTGTCTTTCCTTGTACCATTCCACAAACTCATCCAACAAAACAGGCCCTGATAAATGAGATTAGAGATTATAACAGATTAGTAAACTTATTTGCGTAACATGCACATGAAGCTACGTTTTCACATTTTTGTGTAGATAAATGTTCACTCACAGGCTCCATCCTCATCGTAGTTACTGAGGTCCAGGTTGATTGTCCTGCTGAACTCTAAAACATTGCACCATTGGTCTTTGTTGATGACTTTGTACTTGGATTGCTGAGGAATAACAAATTCATGTCTTACATTAGTGCACCACCACAACCTTTTAAATATAAGAACCCTGCCCAAGGTCAGACTGGACTTCAAACAATCTTATATACAGCAACTGTATGTAACATCTTTGATCTGGTAAAAAAAAAATGCTGTAGAGGCAATTTCTGAACATGTCGCTTACCTCTAGAAACTGATTAAAAACAGGAAACAGAGGCCACGTCTTTCCCAGAAGAAGCCCCAGCATACACTTGGCTGTGTTCAAGTCCAAACTCCTCTGATCTTTTTCCTGTCCAATCAAAACACCCAAGACTTCATGAAATCAATGCAAAATGTCAAACACAGTTTGAACAAAGCAGGCTAGAAACATCATTATCAGCCAACACTAGCTCCATACACAAAAACAAATTTCTTAACCCACTGACGTTACTGTCAATAAGATATAACACTGTTATCACAGTCACTGCATCATGTTTTCATATACAATTTTCATTCACTCAATCAGAGTGAGTTGCTTTATTTAAAATCATGCACGAGTGAAAAGTCAGACTATGTAAATAAGCTAAACACTTGATAAATGCTTTTCCACTTGAGGTCAAACTGGAAACTGATCTTGACCTACCCAGAATATCAAGGTTGGTCTGCATGCTGGCCTGAATGAGACTTTACAAGAATTTCAACCAGGCGTACTTAGCAAACAACTGTTTCCTACAGGGATTTCACTATTTAACTGAACTGAACTTGTCTTGTTTTAGGGATGTTGTGTATGTGAGCTTACTTGTAGAAAAGATTTAGCCTGACTCACCCGAGCAAAATCAAAGGCATATCTATAAATGAGCTTAAAACTGGTGCTGTCGTTTAGGACAGATCTCAGGTAATCGAGCGAGTTCCTCAGCCTCTCTGTGGAGTCGCACCTGACAACAGCAGAAAAGTGCCTTAGACATACTCTACACTTTACCACAAGCTCTACGGAGAATGAAAGGCACTCTTGAAAAACATGACCTGAGACAGAGAAAAGCAACACAGCAAAGCAACAATCGATCTTGAAAACAATGTGATAAAGGACAACAAAATTTGGAAAGTGACATACTGCAGGGAGCCCATGCCTCTCAGCCACTCCTGGAGAGTGAAATATCCCATACTCTGGGCATCCAGCTTCCAAGCAAGAACCAGCATCACCACCTGAACACACATTTGACAACCTTTATAGGTTCAGATATCCTTAAATAGAAGCGGTGTCTATCTACTGAACTGAAAAGACTGTTGCATGTCAAACACAGAAAAGGACTGCCCCCAATAACCTTTTGAAACAAAGAATGAGTGTAAATAGTGACAATGAAGTGAAACTAGTGCCACACATTTTTGCTAACTTTAAATTTTCATAAACCGTCAAATATAATGAGAAATGGCCATCATGTTACCAAAGCCAAAACAGTGTCTCAAAATGACTTGCTTAGTCTGACAGACAGCCAGAAGGAGAAAAAAAACAGTGAGCTAAAAACAAGCAGTCCGAGACCATACAGACATAACCAAAATGCAAGACTTGTCTAAATATCCAAGATGCAAAAAAACCCACTCACATTCTCTGGCTCCACTCCGATGTCCTCACAGAATTTCTCCATGCCCTCTGGACCCACCACGTCGTCACAGCCTATTTCAGACAGACAAGTGTGAAGCCACATATAGCATCAATTTCACATGCAGAGCTAAAAACCGATGGCATTGGTCAGGGGCTAAATGTGAATAAACCAAGAACATGTTGTGAGTGTACGCGGTTCTTTAAAATGTAATACCTCACCTGCATATTCATAGAACCACTCCAAGCATCTTTTACTAGAAAATGTCTCCTCCTCACGAATTTGTGATGTTTCATGTTTTCTGAAAACACTGCAGATGTGAAGACAATTTTAGTTTCAAGCTCAGCAGCAATACTGCAAGCACAATGCAAAATTTCAAAAGTAGTCCATGTAATTTTAAAGGCTTTTCCTATTATAGTTTGCAAATCAAAGTCCTCATGCACACATTCCTAATGCAAGTGCTCTAGCATAACTGAGACAGACAAGAGTTATAGCTATGCTACTAAAGTGATTGTCATTCTTTTAATCCTTAACAAAGGTATGTCACACCTGTCCTGGCGACTCTTCTTGGCTGACATGTCATCTCCAGCAGAGGGTCTCCTCTTTTTCCTAGGAGGCATGGCTCTAGAGCAACAAGCTGGGAAAGGAAATGGAGGACAGAATGAAAGGGGGCTACTAGCAGTACACTGATGATGCATGTTTTCACTCACACAACATTCATGTACTCTCAAAGAGCCAGCAGTCCAGTTTGGAGAGAGACAACTATTTGGCAGTAGTTTACTGCACGACTGTCGTAGTAATGACAGTGTTCTGTGTTAACAATGAAACACACAGGGAGCAGCTGCAGTGTTACCTGAGGGGTGGCTATCCTGTCCAACGTCTTCTGTCAGGTTCTATCAAAACAGATGCATAAAAACACCACATGCTTGTGAGGCAGGACACATATAGACATGGTGCACACTCACACACATACATACAAACATATGTCAGCTGTTTATGTGCATTTACCAGCCTGTGCAAGGTGTGGTGGATCTTATGGATGCTGGCCAGTGTAGTCAAGTGGGAATTCAGCTGAAAATCTATGTCCACAAAGAATACAGGTGACATAAAAACTCAATCTAAAGCTTAACACACAGCCTTCTGCCCCTAATCAAACTCACGAGCTTGGTACAAGTACAAGGGTACAAGAAGGTGACATCATCTTAGCATCAACAAGAACCTGTGATTTAGATTAGATGACATTTTTCAACCGACAGACCTACAGTGCTCAGATGACTTTCGTCTGATTTTCAGTTTCACGGATTACGTTTCAGAAAAGGACAGAAAAAATATCTCACACGAATGAGGGAGTGACTCTCTGCATTCCTCGAAAGACATGCAAACTCGACAATGTTTGATCGTGCATGGTACCTCGTTGCCAAATGTCATCTGTGCATTCCCGTTCAAATGCTGTCATCAAACACAGAGACTGTTCATTTACCTCTAGAGGCCAAAAGCAGGCAAACCAACACACTGCCGAACAGATAGCACTAGCTGCATACCTAAAATAGCAGTGCAGACGCGCAACTTGCACAGAGTTTACAAAGTATCTGGAGAGTTGGACGTATGGGGGTTGTAGTCCATTTCCTCCAAAGAGGCCACTGAAGGCTTAGCTCTGGTTGAGACTCTAAACTACAAATCCCAAGCCTTGACAAAACAACTGTTTCTTTCAGACCCCTCTACCCCCCAACATTTACCCCAACTGATTGAATGCGTTTTACGTTGTTTAAAAAAATTCAACATTATATGGCTACTGGCACATAAGCACTGCGCAGACGTTTTGCAGCAGCTTATGTAGGTGCCGCAAAGCCCGACAGCACTGCTGCAGCAGGCAATGAAAGATGTTTTACACAACTGCGTCACAATTTTCATTCTCTGTAATAGTCCGCAGTTGACCAGAAAATTGACCGATTTACAGTAGCATTACGTTGATCCCAAGTTTGAGTTGAAACGCATGGGGGATCCTCAGTAATGATGAACATAAAGATCACAACGCTCCGATTACCATCGAAAACCTTCTCAATTTAACTAATGTCGGCGGCATTCAACCGAGCACGGCTAAGGCTGCACAAAAAAATAACTCCAGAATAACTGCCGTGCCTAAAGTACCCTCCTGCGTGTCCAACACAAGTGAAATTACACTAGCTATTCTTCCTTTGTTGTCGCCCAAGACAGCACCAGCAAATACAAAGAGACCACCAAATAGCACGGAATTCATGCGTTCTCGTCAAATCCTACAGAGCCACAGGCTAAAAGTAGATGTAGAAACACAAGGCGCCTGTTTGCTTCTCTCCGACAAACTCTGCAGCATCCGTGAAGGGTGGTAATTTCATGAAGAATGCCTCTATAACGTTCCTACTTACTTGCCGCATCAGAGTGCATTTTTATGAAACATACAACTGTCTGTGGGAAGTCCGCAGACCGGCCAATAGGCGGAACTTGTCAGCGTAAACCACGCCCGCAGACGATGATTGAAACCGGGCCTGTTTGGTCTCCGCCTTCTTTCGCCGTCGATTGGTTATTAAAGGTGTCATGTCACAAGAGGGCGGGAAAAGAAATAGACCCCTCCCACGCACAAATATGATTGGTCAGAGTTCCCAAACAGGCTGCGGTACCTCTGTGATTCATTGGTCCAGAGATTTTTACGAGCGAGTCAATCATCAGAATTTCCTCGTGCAAGCCTGAAGCCAGCCCACGATGGAATCTGATTGGTCAATTTAGGCATAAGTTGACCTCCCCAGTGTAACTGCTGCTTGGGTTCGCTTGATGTGAACCCATGCGCGCGGAGTATGGTGGTGGTATATTTGGCAATCTGAGTTATGTTTATTTTCACGATTCTGTGGGAATAATGAGTATTCTGTCACATGCCATAGCACTCACCTCCTCTGTCCCCGCGTGGTCACCGGTCGGTAGAAGTCCAGGATGTTAGTGAGGGTCTTGTCCCAAATAACGCTCCGTTAGTGTATCAAGTTTAGGAACCGAGAACAGTGCTTGTCAGGTGACTGGAAGTCCCACATATCAAGCAAAACGAACGAATACATTCAAATGCGGCTACGTAGCTGGGCCCCCAAGTTGTTTTTTAATACTAGAAACGTTGAGCTGAAATGTGTGACTCTAAAAAACTGCCCCGCGAGTTAGCTAGCTAACAGTATTGAATATTTGACTGAGAATAGGTGACTCAAGTTGACCAGCCCGTTTAAAAGAACAGCCCCCTGAACGCCACCATTTTCACTGAATTTACATTACCTTCAGTTCAGGGCTGGTAAAACTGCTGGCTGGATAGCCCACTGCAATGGCTGTTACCTCCACAGCCATCTGTGTCTCCTTTCTTTAGTATCCTCTGCCGTACCTGTTGGTGTTCGTAGGGAGGGAGATACTGTTTGCTTTTGCAGTACTGGTCAGCAGTAAATGACAGTGGTGGGGTGTAAGTGCGTTTACTCAAGTACCCTACTCATGTCCAATTCTGAGGTTCTTATTATTTGCCATTTCCATTTCTGCTACTCTATACTTGTATAACATTACATTTCAGTGAGAAATATTTTTCTTTTTACTTTACAACATTTATCTGACAAAACAGATTACGATCTCATTAAATATAATTGATTTTTATAGATTACACTACCTAACAGTATGTCAAATTTTAGCACCACCTCAACCAGCTTCAACATTAAAATACTACTCACATTTAATGCACAATCCAGTATTATAATGTGCAACAGTGTTAGACTGAACAGGCTCATTGTGCATAAATAAGTTTGATAGTTACATAAGCACATTTGGTTGATAATTTATAATAATTTTGTTTACATTAAAAAAAATGCTTTTACTTGTAGTTGTGTGTGTAAATGTATATTCTGTTGTATCGCTACTTTTAGTTAAGAAAAGGATCTGAATACTTTGCCTTTATTTAAGTGTAATGAGGTCGAGGCTTTCAATTGACATTATGTATTGTAATAACTGTAAATTGACAAACTATTGTTTAATTTTTTTTTATTTTATTCATTAGCTCTGTTAGACCTATAGGTTGGCAGGGCTACAGACAGTTTTGTTCTTTATATATGACTAAACTCTCACCATGTTTCAAAAAGGCCTTTTGAATCGTGTTTGCTATGCTGCACAATGGGCAGTTTTTGGGAATCTGTGCATCAGTATAAAAGAATATGACAATAGTTTTAAATCAATATATTCAGCTGTGAAATATATAACAGAGTTGCTGCTTAGTGAAATCAGAGCTTGCTCATTGCCTGACAAGCCTGAGTATTCCTGTTAAAATGTCAAGATAGTGAATCTGTGCCAGTATTAGGGAAGCTGTAGCTCTGATATTACTGCACTTTTGTCAATGGCAATAAATCATTCTTTGATTTAACTTTTAATAACCATGTTGTTGTGACCTACAGAGAAACCAGTCACTGAGTGGATTTTAGGGTAATCTTCAATATATGTACATGGCCTACGTGTTGTACATTATATGACATGTTTTACTAAATCTACACAAAGCATGAAAACTAGAGGGTTATTATGAAACCATTACAACCAGTCAGTCTAATGTCAACATTATCCAACAGAAAGACCCACAGTATGACTAATATGCTCATGGAAATGCTAAAATTAATATTTTATTTCTACCTATGCTTGTTTCTTCTAGACAGTGGGCAAAAACTAAACACGACTTTTCTAAATAAAGGTGTGTCTTACTTGGAAGTACCTGAAGTCACAAATAGGAAAACATTTTTGTATGACACAGTTTTTGACTTTAAATCAATAAGAACATTATCCAGTGTTATTTATTCTGGCCAAAACTATATCTTAACACTTATTTTTTGCTCAATGACTAATTTGTCTCATGTTGAAATGGTTAAGTGGGGTGTTTTTAAGTGGGTGGAGTTAAAAGCATAGTCCAGGGAGGAGCAATTACAGCTATTTAGATTAGAGGCACTGTGAGAGGGGAGGCATACGTGCCTGAGGAAGCTGCATATTACAAGTCCAAAAACAATTGTTGAAAGCTCCTGTATCATGAGCTCTGAAACAAGTGGACAAACTATAACAGTGAAGACAGAGGAGGCAGCAGCTGCTGCTACTAATCCGGCTGCAGTGAAAGGAGAGTGGAAGGTGAGAGTAAACAAATGGTTTGTACAGAATGATATAGGTTCTTGTGGGCCATTGTGGGCCAGATATGATACCTAACCTGTCCTCTGTGTCCTGCAGTGCCCCCTGAGTGACCGTCATGTTCATAGAGAAGATGTGAGAAAGGTCTGGAAAGAGTGCCAAGAGGAGAGCTTCTGGTACAGAGGTATTCTTTTAGATGTTCAGTGGACACATGCATGCTTCTTACTAGTTTACTTCGTAGTATGTAGATACTTGGGAGACAAACAAATCTGTCAAATGACACACTGTCACACTGCATGGCTGGCTTGGATTCATTCTTACAGGTGTATTGCGTAAGTCTTTTGTATTAGATGCAGAGGGGCAGGGTTCATTTATCAACACCCAGTTCACTTAGCGCCATGTGTTTACATTCTTCCTTGTGGAACTCAGTCTTTGGCCATTTACATTTATACCACCACCCCATTCATGCTTATAGTATGCTTATTTACTTATGCCTATTTTCTGAGGTTATTTTTTGTCCTTTGTACTGAATTACTATGATCACACAGCTGTTTCAAGTTATTCTAGCTGATTGGATCTCAGTTGGGTGGAGCTACGCTGGGAGAGTCTTCAAGTCAGCCAAATCCAGATACCTTACTGAAGTGACCTGCTTCAACAAGTGAAACAAAAACAACAAGAGATTCAGGGATGGGTCAGTCACGCACAGTACACCCTCACAGCTCTGATGTCACCTGAAGACCAGAATTACTTTAGCAAGGTGAACAGTCCGCAGTACAGAGAATAGTCAGGGGTGTAAGCATACTCTGTGGAGCTAGCTTGGCTGACCAGCTAAGATTAAGATTCCACAAACTACAAATGATCCATGTTTTATGTGTCAACACTTTATTGTCTTTAGCCTCTATCCCCGACCTTTCACTCCCTACCAGCCATGCAGCTGCTGTCTGTGTTCTCTCACCATGCACTTAGTACTTCCTGGGTATGGAATCAGACCTGTCCTTTCCCCCCACTTAAGTGAACAAATTATTGAGTCCCACCATAAGGATGAAAGTTCAATCAGATTGAACTCTGCACAAGGCAAGAAAGGCAGGATTAATCCATGATGGAAGTGAATTTGTCTTGTCAGGGGAGCAAATATCAGTGTTTAATCAGTCAAAACATACTGAAAACACCTTCTGTCATGTGTTTTGAAGGGACTGTTTGGCTGAATGCTTATGTAAACTGTACATTAACATTATGTTTCTATCTAAATCTCTGTTTGTCTTGAACACTGAACTCAAAGAACGTTGTATGGAGGATGTCACCATTCAACCTGCATGGCTGTGATCACCTTCAGACTATTGTCTTTTTTGACTTTGTTTTATTTCTTTATTTAGCTCTTCCCCTCTCTCTGGGCAGCATGGCTGTCACTGGTGGTCTGATCTACAATGGTAAAACACTGACTTTCACGCCCTATTCTCTCATCATATCATGGTCACATGTAAAACAATCATTTTTGTAATGACCATATTTGGGGTTAAGTTCAAGTTTATTTCCATGCAGGTATTTGGAAATCATCAAAGAGATTTGGTCCTTTTCCAAAACTAGCAGGTGTGTAACACACAGTATACTGGACATTAGTTTATCAATAGTAATGCCTTTAACAATCCCTCAGTAATCATTGGTCTCCAACTGGCATTTTTTTGTTTGTGTATTTCAGTTGCTGGGATCCTTGGTTATGCAGTGGGGAAAGCATCTTATGTTGGAACTTGTCGAAGCAAATTTCAGGGGCTTGGTCTTGCAGATGAACCAGGATTTGGACCACCCTGGTCCAAGGGAGGTCCCTTCAATAACTTTGGTCCTGGACACAGGTGGGGAAAAGACATAGATTTTATTATTATGTTGTCATGGCAGAGGTCACTATGTTACAGTAATCACAGTTACTAATGTGAACAGATTCTCAAAAGAGCAAGGTCAGTAATTAGAGGAAGAGTTACTGTAACATAACATCTTTATCAAAATTCTTTTGGTTGACATTTGATATTTAATTAATTGATAAATGGCCAAACTGATTGTTCTTGCCATTAGCAAGCAATGTAAAGAGGGAATTTGTGTTCATTTTTAAATGAATTTATTAGTTTCCAACCTTTACAGACCACAAGTGTAACACCACTACTTTTCTGCAACACTTCTGGACAGTAAAATTTAAATAATGTTTAAAAAATACCACACAGTTAATGGGAACGGGCATTATATTTTGTATTGCCACTTTTTCTTTGCAAACAAAACAAAGATACCTTTAAACAAAATAACCATCTAAGCCATTCAGTATGACTTCTGCTCTGCTTGGCTTTTGCTTTAGATGAAGAGGAATGATAAATGTTCTTGCATGTGCGTCCCTGACTGGACTGTTGTCCCAACAGATCATGTCACCATGTGTGTGAAGAATGTAAGAAAATGGCTCAAGCTGCACCTGCAGAGGAAGTGCAAAGCTAGAGGTAAATGGATCATGTGTTGACAGAGCTATGAAAACGTTCTGTGCACACAACTCTGAAGTCATTTAAAGAGATTTGTGCACAGTCTAGATGTGTAAACTGCATACTGATTAATACAAACTGCTACTGATTACTCACAAACATGTTAAAAAGCAAATTGTAAAGACATGGCAAATCTGTCAAATAAAGAAAATAATACATGTCACAGCATTTGTGAGTGCTGGTCCCCATGTTAAGTGTAGAGTTTTGCACATTGACACATACATGCATGTTAAAATAACCTGAATGCCCTGCTCATGTATTCCTTTTCATTTTTCAGACTCATTGGAAACACTGAAGGACTGTCTGTCAGCATCGATCTATTAGTGGCAGCTTATTGTTTCTTAAATGTAATAAATACAGTGTATAACTTGCAGAAAGTTTCTTTTCATCTCTCCTAACATACTGTACCTCATATTCACTCATGTGAAACCTTACACAAAGTGCCTCTAGGGGGAGCTACTATCCTTTCAATCATAGATCTTTTGCAGTATCAGTTGCAGTGCTTCTGCAGAACAATTAAACAGAAAAAGAAACTGTGAACAAAACAGACTAATTGTTTAATACATACACACACACACACACACACACATATATATATATATATTAAACAATTAGTCTGTTTTGCTCACAGTGGCAGTTTACGTTTTTTGCACTGTTTACCAATGAGCAATCCAGCCTGTTTTAAAAATCAGCAAACACGTGTCATTCCATGTATGTTCATATTTGCTTATCTTGATTAAAGAAAAAAAACATCTGGTACTGCATGTACAACATACAGTATCTTGGACAGACATGGTACATACAGAGACTAACAGCTACTCCAACATGTGTTGCTTTCACCATTTGAAAGGTAAGAAAACTAGTTCCAGTTAGCAGAGTTGATAGCACAGGAGCAGATTTTTGACATTTTGGAGCATTATAAACGGTCATAGTATTTAAAAATCAATCCTTTGAGGTGTGTTGAGGTTGAGGACACATACAACCAGGACAGTGACCTAAGAACAGGACTAAGGTGCTCAGCTTTCCTGTCTTAGTAAAAGCACCAGCACCCTTTAATGTCAACTGATAGATTTCAAAGAGACAGATTTTATTATATCTTTACAGTGTAAGATTTCCCTTTTTTTTTTAAAGTTTTTAATGAGATTAATTAAAGAACACTTAAGTTTTCATTTTTCTTATGTATAACACGTGGTTCATTACTCAGTGCACTTGTTAAGTCATTTTAACTGTGTGGATCTGAGTGCCGATGGTTTGACTACGAGATTTCAGCTAGTGGGAACATTTAGAGGTTGAAAAAAGGGTAAGCGACTTAACTCTTATGGAACTCCACATATTTTTTGGTTTGCTCAAATATGCCATCATCAACATCTTTAAAATAGGATTTGAACCAGTGTTGGCTTGTGAAAATCCAACCCATTTTACAACCTGTTTAGTAATGTAGAATGAGTGACCTTGTTGAATGCAGCAGAAACAACCAAGGACACAGAAACTTCTCTGTATTAATTTATATTTGAATAAATGCACTTAAAACCCTGACAGTAGCGGTCTCAGTACTGTGGTCTAGTTAAGAAGGAGACCTGACAATATCACAGCCATTATTTGAGGCCGAGAGCACTGAGCTATTAGACAACATGTCTTTAAATAATTACTAAAAGAATTATTAAAAGAAACCAGTGTAGTTGTAAGAGGCTTTACAGTGATTTTATTAGGTTTATTAATGGATTTATGCACACAATTGTAATGTCTCCAATGAGATAATGAATGATTGGTAACACATATTACATATATATATATGTATAATATGTCTGTATTCGTATATATTACAGGGATGGTTCATAGGAGAAGTATTAGTTGTCAACAAGTACATTAATAAACGTAAAAATATTTTTGTATCTGGTTGTATTCTATTATGTTATGAAACATTAATATATTAAATTCTTAGGTTTACAAGAGATGAGTTCTACGTCGTACATGTGGACTTTTTTCTTCAAAATTTTTTCAGTGATACAAAAAACTTACATATGTGTGGTGTACACAGAATACATATTTGTATACTTTCTTTTAATCCATCGTAACTCATTCAAGTACCCGCCTACCTGTGCAAGCGACGGTGTACGCTGGTTATGATAAAAAGCAGACCCCATGTGATCGCCCCGGGGACGTCATCCAATCAACAGGTCGTTTCCTAGGATTGCCACGTATTTGGTAAAATAGAAAGCTTTATTTTATGTAGGCGTATACCAACACAACCAATCATGATGAAGGAGGCGGGACAAACAGGCTGCCGTCTGTTCTGACAGTGGAGCTCTCCCAACACCGAAACAGACAGAAAAAAATCACACCACTACGCAAATCCTTCCAATGGAGGAGGGCCAGGACGTTGAAGCTTGTTCGGCAAATGAAAAAAACGTCTGCAAGCTAGCTACCTAGCTCAAGTAAAGGGAGAGGAAACAAAAGTTGTGAGTAATATCAGCTCAACGAATAATGAAGTAATTAAGGACACGGCGGTTGCTGTCTAATGTTGTTAACGTTGGCTTACGTTAAGTTCCGTGATTAACTTTGCCGTTGAGGTTAACGTTAGCTTTCCAACAGTGGTACCAAAATTGGCTGCCGTAGCATGCTAAAGAAGGAGTTTGGCTCCTGTGCTAGTGTGAGTTAATCGTCTAGCTTCCTTGCAACTTAAGTCGGAAGCACTGTTCAGCGTTGCCGTTGTCATTAGAAAAACCGCAGTGACATAGCTAGCTGAGGTGTTAACATTGCTAGCACGATGAACGTTAACTTATAGTTGACAACTGACTGGTCAGCTAAATCAAGTTGCTGCTGCTGCTAGCTAGCCTCCTGCTCAACATTAGCAGTTTGCTCAGTACAGTATCAACACCAGGCTAGTTGCTAACTAAAAGCTATGATGAACGTTACCCTTCTTTTCGTTAGCCAGTTTTAACGTAGCTAGTTCTCTTATAGGTCCTACTTTTGTGTTGGCAGTAAAAACTATTCGTGTCAGACAACGAATGATTTTGAATTTGAGTGTTTACTCACCCCATCAGAATAACCCCGCAGACAGAGTTAACCCACTTAACCGAGTATTTTTTTAATGCACCAGATTTATCTGGGACATAAAGCACCAAAGTAAAGCTGCGTTATTTTTGCTTGTGTCTAAGAGAAGACTTTTTTTTTACTGTAGGGTCACATTTTAAAACATGGGTGTTTGAAGGGACCAAGCCATAACATGCCCAAGCATGGTGGCTCTTACGCATTGGCATGACAGTGAGAGAACTGTCAGCTTTGCATCTAACATTCCTCTGAGGACTTCATTCTCCCTGTTCAGAGTGCATCAGACATACAATGAAGCATTTGTTCGTGTTCTGCAGAGACCCAAGCACTTGGATACTGCCAGAGAGGAATCTGGTCAGTCTGCTGTGTGGCTGGAGAAGGAGACGGCCAAACTATTTCAGATGAAGGCACAGTGTCAGAAGAAAAGTCAGTTTGTGTTCACTCATGGGCCCACATGAGGGTGGACTGTGCTCTAAGTTGTAAGAGCTTTGTTGTGCACATTTAAGCAAAAAAGTTAGATTACAAGCAATTCAGTAGTTACACACATGCTGTTAGAAGGAGGTGACACAAATTTTAACTTTTACTCATCTAACTGTTTGCTTTTGCTGCAATGTAATGTCAGTTGGCTGGTGCAGTGCTGCTAATCTGAAGCTGCTATGAAATGGTACACCACATAGACTAAGCATTTTATACACAAGACTTTACAGAATTGTACTGAACTCAGCCTACCATACCATCGGTCTTTGCAACTGACTGATCCTCCCTCATCCCTGCCAGGATAAGCCTCTGATGGCAGTACAGATGTGTAGTGTATTCTCTTGTACACACTCGAACTAGAGGGAATCCCCCTAGATTGCACATAGCCATCTATCTGTGATTATCTGGACCATAATTCCAGTGAATTAGTATGTTTGGTTTAATCTGGTAAGACATTAATGGCATTGAAGAGTATGGGGATGAAAAACCAAGCTCTGTAAAATGTCCCCACAATGGCCCCTTACTAAGCTGCCCCCCGCAAGGATTAACTGTCAACTCAGCATTTCAGTGGTGAAATGTTATGTAATGCAGAAATAACATCTCAATTTCTGAATTTTAATTCTAAATTCATGAAACTATTTTATTGATCCAAAAACTTGGTTGTTTTTGGGTGTTGTGGTATGTTTGTTTTTGGGAGTTGTTTTTCCAGTGGTCAGCATACTAGGAGCTTTTTTCCCTGCAACATATTTTGTTATTTGAAGCTTATTTTCCTATTTAGCCTATATCTTGTTTCTAATGAATGACATGTTATCATATGAAGAAAGCAAACATTGGATATCCTTCTTTACATGGGGTTGAAACGTTTGACTACCCAAATATCTTGGCTGGTTGATTTCCTTCAGCACCTGCTGCGATGGCCCCTGACCTCTCAGTAGTTCACCTGGTTTCACATGGGCAGCTCCCATGGAAAGTCCTAATATACCTTCTTCAAAACTTATGCAGGGTCTCCATGTTGTATAATACCATCTCTCATGTAGACTAGATCACAGTGTATGACTTCTATACTTAGATTGATCAGTTGGATCTGTGTGCTGTGTCTGCATTTGCACAGGGCTAAATTATTAACTGGACAACTAAACAAATAATACACCAAGGAATTACACATAAATTTAGCTTAAAACCTTGCAGTTCAATTAAACATTGTCCCTAATTGGCTCCTTTTTATGCTATCACACATCTTTATGTTCGCATTACTCTGCAGTGAGCATTGCACCCAACTCTCACTATATCTGTTGAGCACTTAAGATTGACTGGCATTGCTATGCTCTTTCCTTCTGTTACAATGAAGGTTTCCTGTAAAACAGTGAAGGTAAAATATTCATGCATTTGTCAATCACTGATTGTTTTCACAGGTAACAAATGATGGTTATGTAGTGTTTTGAAAAATAGAAGTTTGTTGCTGTCTCTCTCACCTTCATAATGTTAACTTCCAAAAGTCTCCTTGTCTTAACCAGTGAAATGTAGATTAAAGCACAACATTACATATGCTGATTTACATGGGTTTTTTTTCATTGATTGCCCTGGAAGACTTGGCGTAATGCAGCACACAATAAGGACTGAGTCTAGCTAGAAATAACCTATAATTGAGCCCTGCTGAGGAAGATTATCCTTGGGTTTGGAGCATAATTGATGTTTGGGTCTGCCTTCGCCAAAGAAACCACCCTGTCTTTGCCCTCAAGTTGGCCTCAGCTGAGTTGCCAGTGTTTCTGCCATATTTAGATCCATTGCTGGTACATTAAAGCCTCATATTTTGGCTATATGTGTATATGTGAGCGAGATAAAGATAAGAGAAATATCTGTTGAAACATGCAAAAAGGTGTTTGTTTATACACTTCCCTTTCCAGTCGGAAGAAGCCACTAATGTTTCCACTGAAGAGGTAGTGATTACAACAGGCCAGGCCTGTCATTTAGTGTTGGAGGGAGCTAGATATAGGCCTTTTCCCCCTTTGTCAATTTACTGCAGCACACAGTTCATTTCTGACTATGAGCTAGCCCACATTCTTCAAGACAAGTACAGAGAGTACATCTCACATTCTTGAGTTTATTTTCTAAATTTTGATGGTGGTTGTGCAACTGTGATTCATTTACAAGGTGAACCTGAGGGGAAACTGTACAGAAATGTTGCTACTGGAAGTTGATATCTGACAGAAAGGGGAAATAGAACACAGTAAAATGAGACGAGACAATCTTGTCTTTGTCCGGGTTATCTCTTATTTCCTGAAAGGACTATCACCATTTTATTTGCAGCATCCTTGCCGTGTGCTTGACTCAAAAGATTGCGGGGCAACATTAGATGAAGTCAAGTTAACCATTGATCAGATCAGCTATGCTCTACTGACCTTTAGCTCACTCGCATGTTGCAGTTGCACCAAAATGTACAATGTGAAAACTCATTAAACGTACACAGAAGTGTACGGATTTTTTAGAAGAAGTAGTGAGTTAAGATATGAGATACTGAGATATATTTTAGAAATACCAGAGAAATACACATGCTAAAATATAGAGCAGGAGCTTTTTCTGTGGCTGTATCTGCTATAGTGTTCAGGATGTGCACAGGGTTTGGCTTACCCTTTTCTGTGGTCACACTTTTTTGTGTTTTGGAGTCGCTGAGTTGGAACAGGAAGTCAGATGTATTATTCACAGGTCTGTCAGCGTGAGAAGTGAGTGATTGTGTCTGAGAATTTTTTTTCTTTTCGTTTTGCTTTCTTTGTGGTGAGTGGGATAAGGTATACGCGACGGTATGTTGCTGTGACGTGACATTTGGGCTGTCAAGGTTTTTGCTTTATTTGGTTTTGTTTTGACTTGATGTCTTCGCTGACCTGTTCTCACCATCTGTCCACAGTGTTGGGGTGGAAGTTCTCACACCTCAGCTTCTCTGTCTGGCTGCTGTGTGACTCAGTGGCTTGTTCTTCCTTCCTTTGTTTGACTACAGTTTGATAATGGTTTCGAGTCTCCATCTTCTGTACTTATTCTCTTCATTTATGTCATTTTAATGTCAAAATTATGAAAATGTTACACCCACTCACATATATGAGATTACCTGACTATAAAAGGAGCCCTTTGCAGCCTCTGTGATGATAAACTGGAAGGAAAGAACAGTTTTGGAAGGCTCTGCTCGCTTATGTAACTGCCTCTTGCATCTAGTGGGTAATCTTCAGATTATTACTCCGCTCAGGAGGAGGTTTAATCCAGTCACAGCACAGGGCAAACCAGGCTCAATCCAAGAGTAGGCTGACCTATCACTTTGCTGTTACCAAGACCAGAGTGTCAAACAGTGCTCTGCCTTTACAGCTATATGGCTGCACAGGATGTTGTTCTGTGTCACAGCAAAGTAAGAAAATGTGTCATCAAATCTCTGGAATGTTTGAGTGACTGAAATAAGACACACCGCCTGCCACTCAAAAATGTTAATCCCTGTGTCAAAAAGAAGATTTTAAGACCTAAGCATTGAAAGATATGTTTTCAAGGCTGCATGTTCTATTAATGTAAATGTGTCAAAGCTTAATTGGATCTACCTCACATATTTTGTACTCAGGAGTTTGACAGAGCTGGCTTGTGTTTTTGTCTTCTTGTCAGTCGTTGTTAAAGATGTGATTTCTTTGCTCTCTGTTTCAGATTCTTGTGCAGTGAAATTGTGGACCCTCCTTTCTCTTTCCATTTCCAGCCCCTGCTCTATGGCCTTAAGGTAAGCCACATGGGTTAATGGGTTGTGTTCCACTATGCACTGTGGTTTACATAAACTGCCAGCTAAGTAGTGTGGGAATGAACAGGGTGTTGGATTAATCTCTTTGTTTGTTTTGCTTAATTCTCAAAGAAGCAAAGCAGAGTTTTCAGACTCTTCTTGCTAGCATTTACGTAGTTTTCTCCCTCAGCTTGGATAGACATGTATTCTGTGAATAGATGTTGTCCATGCTCCAGCAGTAAGGTGTAGAATGCCTCATTATACTCCAGTTTATACACTATCTCCATATAGGCTAAAGTTTTCAATAGTATTTCCATCCATAGTTACTACTTTAGATGTGTGTGTAATATATTCATTATTAGTGGCAGCTGGTGCTGAGGGAACTACTGACATACAGAAAACACATAGTTAGGAGTAGAGTTTTGACTTGTTATATATTATATTTTAGTTCAAAATGTAAAATGCATATTTGTAAAATTACAGTTACAACCACAGACAAACATAGCGCAGGCAGAATAAATTATACCATGTTATAATATCTTGTACCATGTTGCATTGTGCTAATTATGCTGTTAAGCTGTTTATATTTCAATTCTTGTAGTATCAATTACAGACTAAACCATTGCTTAAACGATCATTAATCAGAATCATCTACTGTGAAAACAACCCTTAGTTGCTGCTCTCTTGCTGTTCAATACCCATGAAAACATAATGATAGAAATGTCTGTTGTTTAGTCAGTGTTGCTTGAGAAAGAATCAGTATATGTGAAGTTGTATTGCACTGGTGTGTTCCTCTAAATACTGTTGTTCCATATTATTGTGGCCTCTGGGAGACAAGTGTCCTCTCAGAATGATAATTGGTCAGGACAGAGAAGAGGATAATTTTGATGCAGGGTCTGGTCAGGTCACATTCTCACATTCTTCAGCAGTGACAACCAAGTTCTCAGTGGGTTGCCTCACAACTGTCAATCAGGACTTGGCTGAACTAGCTTTATCTCTTTGTCTGAGTGTGTGAACACAAGATGTAGCATTTTTTTGTTCCTTTTTGCAGATGAACGACTCCGCCCACAAACTTAACTGTTGGGGCAGCCAAACCCGAGAAATCAAAGTATCAATAAGCAGTAATGAAACTAAGGCTGTGAGAGGGAGAGGGTATATTTTATACAAGAACTGAAAGCAGCACGTGTGATCACAGAGCAGGGCTCTGAAAGAACTGTGATTGAACATTGACTGTAGTCGTCAGACAGTGAGATTTTATTCCTTGACGGTGCTTTTTGATCTGATTGGTGTTGAATACTAGTCAGATGTATACATGTCTTTCAGGTGGTGTGTTTATGTTGCACAGTGGTATACATACATGCACACAGTTTAAACTACATAAACAATTTCACTTTGGGTTTCTATGATGAAATTAATATCTAGTTATTATCACCTGAACAGCCAGAATTCATTGCAAAACTGTAACTTAAAGAGCCTTAGTAAGAAAATTTAATCTTTAATTTTTAATTTTTACATTTTTACTTGATGTAAATTAAATTAAGATGATATGTTCACTCTGAAGACATTATTTGTATAAAGTTGCATCAAGGCAATGGCACAGACACATATGCAAAAATCGAATTTTATGGTTGCATAATTTCAGGTTACACTTGAGAGCCCCGCACAGGATGGCAGGATTATAGCCTTTAAAGTGTGGTGGCTGTTTACACCATTAGGGGGCAGTGCAACACTGTTTTGACATTCACCTTACCTGACATGGACCCTGAGACTGTTTACTGACATCCAGTGGTGGAGTAGCAGTTCAGATTTATGCACACCCAGAATGATCAAAATAGCTGTAGTAGGCGAAGTGGTGACAGTGTAATGACCAGACCCCCAGCTGACTGCAGAATGGACTCTGACTTCTGGGCCCCAGCCCACTAGTTTTCCTGTTTTCTCCTGCTTGAAAGCAGAACAAGGCAGAGGCGGGTGGGACCCAGAATGGCATAGGAACGCTGCACATTGTTCCCAGAGCTTCCTCTTCCACATTCCTGGATTGATAGAGATCTGGGCCTCCTGTGCAGGGGTATTGTTCTAACTCAGCAGCACCACAGACCTGGCCCCAGCAAACCACAGCTGCCTCCACTGACCATTGTGGTGCTCAGGCCGAGTGATGGCTATCTTAGCCTCATCTGTCATCCCTCTCCCTCTCTCTCTCTGACTCATTTAGTGATTCTTACCAGGATCTGCTGCCTCAGCCTCTCTGCATCTCTGCTCAGGCCCCAGTCTTGCACTATAAAACAAACAAATATCAACAAATATCCCATCCTGCAAATTAAATCAAAATTTTTCCTCTTGTGCCTGATGAATTTGACTTTCTTTAGCATCATAATAATAGTCTATACAGTATTGTCTCAACAAATCTATATATACAGTAGTATAGTGTTGTGCAAGTAAATGAATACTCAGATGGCTAAATCCAGAGATGCACAATACACAACACAAATTAATTCCTTTGCTGTTGTAGGAATCTATGGTCTCCAGTGAAAACAACAACAATAGTAGAGGTTTCTTTATAACCACTTGTTTTTATTAACAATGTAACTATCAAGCTAACACCGTCGTTCTTAGAGCCATGTGCTCTTGTAGGCAGAGCTATAATCTTCTCTCTTCTGTGTTATTCTACTTCCTCTCAATTGTAAAGGTGTAAAATTGATTTAACAGTTAATTAATTCAGTTTTATGAGAAGAAAAGTAAGTGCATTCCATTTATCAAAAAATTTGACAGCTTTGGAGAAATGGAGTGATTTCATAGTTCAGCTTTCAGCAAAGTGTTGATGAGCCAGACTCCAGCTCTAACAAGCTTTCTGGTGGTTTGCCATCAAATCTTGCTGATTGTTTTCCTTTCTTCCCCAGCAACTTGGTGCTTGATAGTAGATTTCAACAATTTGTTTGTGCTGCTTGGTGTGTTTTCTGCCAGCTAGCCTCTAGAGGGCAGAGTCCTGGGAAAAGTGCAGCCCTGTATTTATCATTTCATTCTTCCACTTTGTGCTTACTCTGCAAGCTAGGTTTGGATAAATGTAATACAAAAGAATGCTTGAAAAGAATAGCTAACTGCACAGGTTTTAATAGTATTTTCAGAAATCACACAGGGAAAGAAACAGAAAATGGTGACATGGTTTGTACAGTGAAACAGTTACATCATCATCATCTTTCTGACATTTTCACACGCTGCAGTGGAGGATGTAAGCACTTCCTTTGTAAGTTTCTAATCACACTTACATGGTCGTACACACGGTGTATTGTAGTTCTTTGAGATCTTATTAAATTGTGCTTTGAATGTAGTTGCAGCTTACTTAAAAACATAATGTTATGAACTTCACAGTGCTTACCATACTATTATAACACAAAATGGAATGGCTTTAGATATGTGCTAAGGAAAAACACATCTCATATTAAAAGGTTAGTGCTAGAATATCCCTAGACAGTGTGTTGACTGGATTTGTTAATGAAGTTTTTTTTAATGGGCTGACTCTTCAGTGAAGTTATTATTTGCATTGCTCATGGATAATGTAACATTGTTCAAGACAACACATTTAAAAAAAAAAAAAAGCTGACTTGCATTTGATAAATCATTCTACAGGTTGTAGCAGTAGTAGCTTGACCTTGAATTGTTCGTACTTGACACTCCAAAACCTTACTGTGGGACACACTGAAGTATAAAGTGACTGTGTCTTACCGTATAATCCCACTTTTTCGTTTCATATCCATTGGCTTTTGATAAAATGGCGTCGCTATATGAGATGTAAACCAATCAGAAATACTTCTCATATTGTAATGGCTAACCGAAACAATCACCCGCTGAGACCATTTTTGCCACATGACAAATCTAGGTCCATTTATTCTCCATTCTCTCTGATTTAGTAAAGTATTACTTTTAAACTTGCGAGAGGTTCAACTTTCTTGGCCAGTGTATTGTTTACATATGGGTCTCTGTTGTTTTGCACAAAACAGGCAGCACCTTGTCCGGTAGGAAACAACCTAATGTAGCACTGTAGCACTACCGGCCCTTTTACATTACATCGAGTTGCATAATGCAATATTAATATCAAAATGCTTAATGGAGTCTTAATTATAGTAAGATAAAATAAGTATTGTGCTGTTTTGTATCGTATTGCCCAGTTGCTTTATCATTGTGCACAGTTAATGATGAACCAGCAGAAAATGCTTGTTTTAAAGGTGTTTTAACAGATTGCTGCACACTGCTGCTACAGTCATCTTTAATTTTTGCGGAGTGTTACAGCTTAGCATTGCTACTGAGGACTGGCTATGTTTGTGCTTGGATGGCCTGTTAATTTTTGCACTCAGTCAGAGAACAGCAGATTGATGTTTTCTTTAGGCAGCAAACTTTTATGAGAGTCAGCACAGCATAGTCCCTCTTACCCCTCAGCTAGGGATATTTGGAAGGGTTTGAGTTTGCTGCAGGTACAAGCTGTGCAGCCAAGCAGAGCACAGCAGTCTGTCATCAACCCGTTTCACAGACCCCATCACTTTACTCACTCTGCTTCTCTTCATAATAGCTCAGCAGAGTCAAGCAGAAGTGAAAGCAAAGGGAGGGGTGCTCTTGTTATGTGAGTAATATAGCAAGAAAACAAACAGCATTTGTGTTTGTGTATGAATGGTAACACAAAACACCATTCTGATTATGATAAGGGCTATCAGTAAATGCAGGCATGAAAGTGTGGTCAGCTTGGAGCTTTCCTACTTCTTACAGTGTCTGTCAATCTTCTTCCTCCTCTCTTGGTCTCTTAAACTGGTGAGTAACGCAGGCCAGCAGGGTGTGGCTGGTGTCGTCTCTGTTGTGATTGGCTGGTGGCCCGGGCTTGTGTTATCTCCTGTGGAACATGTTCTAGTCCCACCCCAGATAGTGCCTGGCACTCAAACATGGCCCTGCCCACTCACAATTACATCACAACCCATGAAAAGTGCCATGTCTGTTTGCTCTCCGTTCACTGTGAGCAGACAGGTAATGTTGCAGCGTAGGAAGTTTCTCTGTCATGCTGGCAAGCTACAGTAAACAGCTTCTCTTCTACTAGTTAGTCCAGACAGACAACTTTAGAGAGCCTGACAGGTAGCGTCTCTTCTGGTCTGTAAGGGCAGATCTCATGGCTCACGCATACAGGCCCCGACAGTGAGTGAATGTGTAACTGCTGTATGTAGGTAGCAGCTAGGCACAGGGACTGTACACTGTCTGCATTCTTGTCTGTAAATGGGGAGATGTGGCATACAGGTAGTTTGTATAGGAGAGTGGCATGGCACAGGCTGTTGGACTACGCACCAGAGTGAAAGACAGAAAAAATCTCATCGAACATGGAGTTTCTGAAGAGCCTGGTTCCGGCTGTCATCTCAGGGGAGGGGCCCACTGAACATGGGGGAGCCTTGGCTAAGGAGACAGGTCCAAGGCTCCTTCGCATGAAACGACTGGGCCTGCTGGCCATGGGGCAGACCATTGAGGAAGGTCCGGTTGATCCGATGTTAGAGGTAGATCTGGGGACTGGCTCCTCCAGGCCTGATCGCAGTAACCAAACCCGCCTCAAAGGTACAGCTTACTCAAATTCATATTACAGCAGTTATCTGTGGTCTTAATGCTTTTCTGCTTATTACTCAGGCCACTTGTCATAATAAAAAATTCTGGTTAAGTGTATGTTAAGCTTCATTAACACATCTGCTCCATCCCCGCCCCCTTTAACATATTTTAACACGTACATACATACACATACGCTATATACATTCAGAATACTGTATGTACACTAGGGTCTGACAGTGACCTATATTTTCTGATTGTGATTGTGTTTGATAGACGAGATCTTAAATCATTGGGCGGTAGGGTGCTCATCTGTGGTCTCAGTGCACTACCAAAGCTCAACTGTCAATATGTCAGAGAGACATGTCTGTGCTGCACTATACTCATAGTTTATGCAAGCACGCGAATGGACAAGATGCAGAGCAGTTGAGACCGACTACAATGCAGTCTGCAGATGACTGCACAATCTTAGTTGGATTAAACTGATAAAAGGTCTAATAAAAAGATAGAAGATCCTCTATCAATTTCTCTAAATGTTTGGAAGAAGCAGTTGAAATTAGTGTATATGGCAGCCCCTGAAAAGCTTTTTTTAAACACATTTAACAGAATTAAGAGTTATCTACACTAGATAACAAATATTTTTTCTCAGAATTTTCCGTAACATTAACTTCCCTTACAGCATACAGAGGGATGCTTTCGTCAGAAGAAATAACAAAGTCTGTATCAGATCATACAAGGCAGGTGTCACCACAGATAAACTTAACAAAATCAAGAGCTGGAGTGGTTTGTACTGATAAACGTCATGTGTTATTATGTTTTTCAGCCTAGTTAGCCAGCCCCTTCCCAAAAATGTTGCATCAAAGCTGTATTTAACAGTAGCAACCAGACAGAACTGAGCAGCAGCTGGCGCTCTGGGAGACCTCTGTATAATGTATGAAGGTACCAACATACCACACTGGCTGGAGGAAGCAGATCTTAGGCTAGATTATAGCCTATTTTTATTCTAAATGTAAATGAATTACCATAGCTAACAGATGAAGATTTTTACTTTCATAAATACATCTTGCTCACTACTGCCATTAACCCAGCAACATCCTGTAGCTTTTTTCAGCAAACAAGCTCTGTTTAAATGATTTTACACAGCCCGCTCAGCCCCAAACAGCAGACAAAGTTAGTGAGCATCAAGCAAACTGAAAAATAGCTTTTAGAGCCCAAGACATTAGCTTTTGATTGTACAAGTGACAGGTGGCCAGAAAACACCAAATGAATGCTAATGTTGATCTCTGTCTGCTGGATAAGTACTGTGACTTGACAAGTGTTTCTTAATTACTTTTGTAGGGAAAGTTTTGTAACATAATTGGTGTTATTTTCCTTGGCTTTTTGCACATTTAGCCATACACGAGATCCATGCCCTGTAAAAAGGGAAGACCACTGTCAAGACTATGGTGTGTACTATTTGACTGGTGCTGTCTCACATCATGCTGGGTGATCAGAGTATACTTCTTGCTTTTGGGTAGTGATTTTGCGATATAAAGAATAATGGGAACCCATTGGAGGAAAGCTGTGCTGCAGGTTCTGTTTTTGTAATGCTGAGCTACTGTACTTGCTAAGTATGCCCTATACAGCTGTACTGAATTGGAAAAAATAAACAAAAATTATTAATATGAATATTAGACACACCGTGACCTGCAGAAAGTTTGTGTTAGAGACTTGCATTTAGACAAAGAACAAACAAGATGTGAACCTGCTGACTCTGACAGCCGTAGCAGCTGTAGTTTGAGTGTTGGTTCTAAAGCATGAGTTGTGCTGATAATGTTAATCCTCTGAAGGAGGTCTGCTATTGTGTGGATACAGATACAGTAGTTAAAGGTTTAGGTGATGTGTATACACATACGAATTATATGTGCGTCCAGGCCAGCCAGTTTGCACCAGCAGTGGGGTGATGACTTGTCGTCACTCTCTCAGTATGGCTTTTTTGTTTTGTTTTACGGCGTTACCTGTCAGAGCACGCTTGCTCCCTGTTTGCTCATGGCTAAAGCATGACCGAGCTCTCCCTTCTGCTGTACTCACCTACCCTGTTAGCCTCTAAGAATAGGACATGTCAGCTAGCTAAAGTAACCCACAGTAACAATGATAGAGTCTACTTTGGTTTGTAGTTTTAGTTACCCAGATGTCATGTGTGTGCATTTGTGTTCAGCTCAGCGAGACAGAGAGCTGACTGGGTTGGGCAAAATTTTTTCACATGTTTCCTTTCTTTCTTCCCAACTAGGAAACATCCGTCATATTAGAAAAATCTCCTTTTTACATCATGCTGCTGGTCGCAGGGGTCACAGTGGTGAGTTATGTGATAAAAGAAGTGATGTAGTAACTACAGTAGGTGAGGTAAGGAGAACTATATAGAGATGGCAGAATGGTGTATTCATATGTTGAGATAATTTGCTTTGTGTTTAAATCAGAGCTGAGTACCACTCCCTTGTTGCAGAACTGGCATAGCCCGAGTTGTCTTTTAAGGTGGTGCTCTTTTCTTTCTGTCATTAGTCTTTCTGTGCACACAGTGACATCACCCAGTTGCTGGATGTACAACTGAGTTTTGGGAAGGGTTTGATTGGGACAGTATTTGGTTAATGGGTGCAGCAGGTTTCCTGTTTGTGATTTGGGAGTGTTTGGGGCATGTGACTGAGCATGAGTGAGCACTGGTGGGTTGTACTCCTGTAACAAAAATGTGAATGTGATTTCTGTCTGAACAGTTTGTAGGGTGTGTATCCAGACAGGCTGGACAAACTTATTCATCGAGTTTCTTAAATAGTTATTAGCCAATGGTAGTGAAACAGACCCCATAATGGTGCAGCTGACTGTGCACTTAGTGGTAATATGGTGTCATAGCTGTGAAGACAAATGCTGTGAATCACTGTTAGTGCTCTTTCTTCAACTAGCTCTCTCAATAAATGCTCCTCCACAGTTAAAAAGTTATATAAGTGCTATAAGTAATGAGCTGACCTTTCTGTACTTGCGTTAAGATGAGTTTTAATTCAGATTTGCACAGTGTTCCGCTCTGTCATTCCACAGAGACTGTATGTGTCTGACCTAAGAATGACACTTTACTGAAATTAGTTACCTCTCTTGATTTGCTCGGCAAATCTGAGAAATGACTTGTGAGGAAAAAAGTTCTGTGGTTTGGTTTGAATGTATCTGTGCTTTGTGCAAGGAGTTATTCATAAAAATGTCCTACAGCTATAGAGCATTATACTATAGAAGCTGACCAGGAAAAATCCAGTCTAATCAGTAAAAAACAAAAACAAAACAGGTTTAAAACCTTAGTCTAAATATGCAGAGTTTGAATCCTGATAACTATTTAGAGGAGGTATGAAATAGCTGGTGCCTGACTCAAGCAAGCAGGTGGAAGTGAGGAGCTGTGCAGGTTGCAGAGTTGTGCTGCATACTCAGACTGCTGTGATGGATCTAAATGGTGTGTCCTCTGCAGCCCAGGCACCACTGGGGAGGTCAGGGATTGAATTACAGCTCCTATTGATTATTGTTCCCACCACTGCCCTTCAGAGAGGCCAGGACAGGAAATGCATCCTCCACCCTGTGGGCTCCTGGGAGGAACAGCTCCCCTATACTGTCTGCAGTCAGGATGGCTAGCTGTCAGTCACTGCTCACTCTTTGTGAATGGAGCTACTATAACTTGCTATGGCCGTGCATTTAGTTGCGATTATTTGATCAGTGAGCTCTTCTTTCCAGGAAGTCGGTCATAATGTTGTTTATTTGAAGTCCACTTACGTCAGCTCTGTTGGACAGAAGCGCTTAGCTCTAATGTTCCCAGAGACACAATGTTGTCAGTTATTCCTCTGCATTCCTTGAACAATAAAGCTGGTTGACAGCAAACAATCCCTGCAGAACTCTCTGTATGGTTGTATGTTAACTGTTTTGCTTACAAGAATGATAATTTAAACTCTGTTTCTGTGTTTAAACATAATGTGTTTGTTTGGCTTCTGCCAAATAGTCCTCCTTTCCTCCTACTGCTTAAAGGCTCCTACCTAAAAGCTTCTTTTAGCTACACTGAAGTAATACTTTGACAAACACATATTCAGTTTTGAACAGACACAAAAGTGGTACTGATTGATAGATAAGCATATTTCCCAAAATTCCAAACTATTCCTTTAATGTAAGTCCAATTGTAAATTAAATCTGTTTAAAGGGGTGAGTTGAGTTTTGTGGATCACCAAGAAATTGCATAATTGAAATGACTCTTGTGCTTTTAAATATATGACAAACTTCCAAGATGTCATCAAATGAAACAGAACATAATGTAATTGCTGCAAATGAGTAATGGGACTGTAAAGAATCTGTGCTTGTTTATTACAAGGCAGGGTTATACAGTGGAAGCCTGCATCAGGGTAGCACCAGCCAGAGCTTGACAAAGCATCTGCTTGTGTTGTGTTTGTTTGCAATGAGCTCTGCCTCATTTTGCATAACTTGTGTAGTGGAGGACATGTGACAGAGGGAGAGACTGAGGGCGAGAGAGAAATGAAGACTAAACTAAAAGAAGACAAAGAGCATTTGTCTTTTGCACCCTTTCCCAGTGCCGTTCCCCTCAGAATATTTTGTTAACAAACTTAATCCAGTGCTTGACTCCATATTAGTTCATGTCATGTGGATCTGTTTTTAACTCTGCAAGGGCAGGAAAAACGACGATCAACACAAGATTAAAATATCAGATGAATCAGGTTTGTGTGTGTGTGTCTTTCACATTCACACAAACACAGTGGGCTGCTTGCTCACTAATGCAGTGTGCATTAACGCAGTCATGCGTTTGTGTATCATTCTTTGTGTTACTATGACTGGTAGCTTTTGGACAGAGCAGTGATGTAATGCCTATGACTCCACTGGGTGTGAACGGTTAGTTTAGCAAATAGAGCGAGCCGTGATTGCTGTCATGATCGAAGATTAAGAACAGGTAGAAAGTATCAGTAACACACTGTCCTTCTATGTCCCATGGTTTGGTCTGTTGAAATTTCCTAATATACTTTCTGAGTGCAGCTTTAGCACAGTTTACCTTGCTTTGAAAATGGGGATACATGGTACATACATATAAGAAATATAATATTTTTATTATTTTGGGGCAGAAATCTGAATTGGAGTAGGACTACTCGTCGTGTGCACTCCCATGTTCAATTTATCCTCCCTTTTTTCTTTCTCTCTCCCATCCTCCCATTCTTTCCTTTCCCTCCTACTGCAGTCAGGGATGACGCATCAGTATTGCTGTGGAGCTTACAGGAAGTGTCGTTTTGATAGGCCAGTGGAGAAGCAGCACAGTAGCAGCTCTGACATGCGTATGCATTGCTGAACCACAGCCAGGGAACACTCGCAGCATTTTGATGACATCACCCACCCCCACACTCTGCTCCCGCCTCCCTCTGTTTGCTGTTGAAACAAGCTCTCTCTCACTCAGAGAGAAAAGAGCAAGCATCAGTAAAAGAACAAGAGCTAGCTGGGAAGAGGAGGGGCTGCTCGCGAGCAAATGGAGAGGGAGAAAGCTCTGAGGGGAGGCGGAGGGTGGCTGACAGTGCTAGCGGGCTAGGACTGGTACACACACACACACACACAGGAAAAGAAGAGGAGAAGGAATATTGCCGTGCATTGTTCAGACTTCTATTGCGTACTGTTCTGCTGCTGTTTTCTCTCCTGTCAGGAGCAAAAGTTCTCACGCAGTTTGTCCTTCGCCTTTCTGGATTTTTCTGTGCTGAAATGGGTATGAGGGACTTTGTGGACTGGCAAGCGGGCAGCAGGCGCTGGGGTGGAATACTTCTCTAACTAGCCAGGCTATGCTCGCTCTCCTCTCCTTCCAGCGCAGTTTCACTCCTCAGTGAACTAGGTGGCAGAGGAGCCAAAGTGGTAGCACTTCTTGGGTCTCTTTCCTGAGCAGCTGTTCACACTGTCATTCAGGATGATGCCTTTAACTAGCACCTGTGGAGGATAGGATTCAGCTCCAGCAAGGGGAGAGGAGCAGCAAGTGTGAGAGGTGTAAAGATTTTTTTTTTGAAGGTGTATATTTTTGTGAAGAGTGGAATGTTTGGGTTTTATGAAATGAAAGTGACAGGAGACCTGTAAAATTTGTGCCTTGTGGTGACCCCTAACTTTTAAGAGCCGCCATGCTGAGCCTGCAGGATTCAGTCTTCTTTGAGATCAGCATCAAATCTCTGCTCAAGTCTTGGAGTAGCAGCTGTGAGTACCTTGCCAAGGTTGCACACATGTTTACATACCACACTTGGCCACCAGACTTATCTACCACACACAACCTGCAGACCCTGTGCAGAATAGTACATGCTTGCATGCAATCCATGCGCAGAGATTTCCTATCTCCTCCCTGTATAAGAAAGTGGTTATTAATGGAATTGTCAGGATGACTGATTATGTTTAGTCCAGGTTTAGCCAAGCTTGTTTGATGTGTATACAGGTGGCAGCAATTTACCTCTTCCTTCAGCAGAGTCTACTCTCCTTCCTCCTGCTCATTATCGTCCTACTGGCTCCTAGTTGTCCCATAGATAATGTTTCTATTGATGTCCATCTGCTGATACATAATCAGCGCTGGCTGCTTCTGGCTTTCTCTTACTCTCTCCATCTTTGTGAACTTTTTTTATTTTATCTTAACATTCAAATCTCTCTCTCTAGTCTCCTTTAGCAGCACTCAACTCACTCTTCACCCCTCCTGTTTTTCATCCTACTTTTATAACCCTTCTCTTCCTTCCCTCTGGGGCAGCTAATGTTTCCTTACTATTGATCTGTCTTCTGGTTGCCTCCTATTATTAGCTTCACATACAGCCCATAATACATCAGGAATCAAAAAGGCACTGCCTCTTCAGTCTCATTGAAATGTAGTGATGGACAAAGGTGGATGGCAAACAGCAATCAGAACTGCCCAGCTGCTGATTCATCACTCTAGTTGTACCTGCATCAGTAATTACACACAGGCATAATCTTGTGCAGTTACACCATTTTTTTGTGATTCAAATAGTTCTGAATAACAACAGCTTACATTTTGATGTACACTTGTGACTGCAGCTTTAATGTTTCTAAGTGTTTTGAAGAGTGTGCCCAGTTGCACAGCGCATAGCCCACAATACGTAGCTTTGCTGTGGTTGCAGCTTCAGTCGCACAAACTCTGACTAAACATTTCTCTTGTCCCAAAGAGAAATGTTTAGTTTGTCTTTTTCAGTGGATCACCATCATGGTATATATGATTTTGTGTCACAGTATTATATATATCATGATACAATTAATTTTCCTGGAAAATCAACTGAGAAACTGCTGAAACATAAACTGCCAGACTTTCGTTTTGTTAAACTTTACTGCCTTCAAGATCAAGACACCTCATCACATTGATCCAGAAATCATCAAATCAAGAATCCAGTGCAACAGTCCTGCTCACTGTACTTGAAGTATTTCTTACAGTGTCCCTGTACACTCGCTCTACCATTTCACAGTATACTCTGTATCATCATCATCAAACATGGGACCAAATGAGGGAAAGATTGTCGGAGTACAGACCAGACTGACTGTTGACAGGTTTAAGACTTCTATAGATGCTGATGAGAACATTATGTTATCATCGTACGAGCTTTCCCTCTGTTTCTCTCTCTCTCACACACACAATCATACTGATTAGGAAAATGTCATACAAGTTTGTTCTAGATATGAACGTTTTGAAGTTTGTTCTAGATATGTGCAGTATGGTAACTAAAAGTGACTTCACCATGTTTGGAATTTAATCTGGGAACAATTATCAGAGCAGTGCAGATTAGGCCAGAGATTTAGGTTCTGAATCATTTATTGATTTCTAAAACTGTTGCAGTTTTTAAAAATCTGTTATTTGTTATTTGTTATCCTGCACAAATTTCAATTGACCGCTTATGGAGGTAACTATCCCTTTAATTATTCTGTTAGTGTCAGAAGAAATTATTACAAGTCTGTAAAATATTTTAAGCTTCAGAGAAAATTAGCAGAGGTGCTACATCAAGCAGCAATGGCTGCATATTTAAGGAGCTGACTATTTAGACCATCATCTACACTGAGACAGGAGTTTCAGTGCCATCAGCATAGTAAGAAATAGTGTGGTTTTGCATAATTTGAGCTAATGGGAGTATGTGGTGCTTGGACTGAGCTTTGGGACCTCGACTTCACTTTAGCTTGCCATGATCACAAAAGTACAGTGGACTGTGGTCAGCAGTGTTGAGTGCAGTCTTGTAGCTGAAATTTTGCCAATGTCACCATTTAAATGAACCCAATTAAAACTTTAAGAGCAGTCTTAGTGATGTGGTGGGGCTGATAGTTGTGTATGGAGAAGACAGAGGGATTATATTTACCTTGAATTTACCAACAGCTTTTTGTATTTTTCCAGTAGAAAATGAGACAAATTCATCACTAGAGTTGTTTGTCTGCAGTTTTGCCCCATTATACATTGGTGACTTGCCCAGGGTATGCCCTACTTTTTGGCCAGTATGTGCAGGGATAGGCTTTAACTCCCATGGCCATGAACGTGATGAGTCATTTTCAAAAAAAATGTGTAATAAAAAATACTGTTACAGTGATTTTATTAATGATATCTTGTACTAAGACATGTTTCTCACAAACACATAGAAACCATTGTTTTGAACTTGGCAGCTGTTGTTCCTGCCAAAAAATGGAGGAATGATAGACATTCCATAGAGGTCTTTATCCTCAAATAACTGAGAAAGTCAAGTATCCTATAAAATGTTTGCAAAAAGTTGGATCCCTGAAATATTTGACTCCTGGCACTGAAACATGGCCTGTAATACATTACTGTTAATTTACCTTCCCTATTAGCATTGTAACATAGCATTACAACGTTTTCTGTTAACTTGTAATGCTATGTATATTACATGCATTGCAAGTTAACAGGTGGTAAATATCCACCTGTTGAGTAAACAACTTTCCTCCAATTGCCCCTCTTTCTAATTACTGCCCCCATTACCCCTCTTTCCCCTATTCTGTGCTGGTTGCCAGTCTTTCATTGGGCCTCTCAAACAAAGGGACCCTAATTTCAGAAACCCTCAATAGGTTGTCCTCCCACTACTTCCAGCCATGTATTTGATTGTGATGCATTTCCCTCATATGTTAGGAATACAGAAAATTATGTTTTCAGTTTGGTGCCTATTTTGTACGAAGTTAAACACTTGTTCAGTGAGAACTCATAGTGAGGTCACAGTTTGGCCCTGCTCAGTTTTGTTATCACTTTGTGATTCATGACAGAGCATGCTTTTAGTACATATTTTTGACTGAGAAATTAGTTTTGCCTTGTATTTTTAAGATTAGTTTTTATTTGGAAGTGGTAATGATGAAGAATAAACCAGTAGTAACATGCTAGAGACTGAGCATGTTGAGACACTCGAGCAGAATTGGCACCGCCACGCCACATAAACGCTGGCAGTGATTCTTTTGTCTCTCTCTAAAAAAGATGGACGCACTCACAGCCCTGCATTCCAACAGTATGTGTGTGTTTGTGCTGTTGTTTCTGGTTGTCCTGACAGGGGAAGTGAGCAGGCGTTTGGGAGGGCTTTATTGTAACTGTGACAAGGTGGAGTCACTGCTCTTATAGTTGTGTAATCCTGCAGGGTGCTCTGTTTCTTAAACACAACCATGGAACTTTGGCAGAATGCTCCTTATGGGCCTCTTAGAACAAAACATGATAACCATTTTCTTATATAGCACTTAAGCTGCAACTTGTTTCAGACCCGAGGATGTGCTATGTCTATCTTTTAAGCTAAAATGTTTTGAATCCCTTAGATGCCAGTGTTTTCTTGGGCAGCAGATGTACATTCTTTCAGGCTAAGACACATGAAAAAAAATCAAAGCATGTTTCAGTTCTTTAAAACCAACTTTTTTTCTGTTTTGCATATTGTGAGTACAGCAGGCATAACATCTGTCAGTAGATTCAGCCTTGCACCTTAAAGCATGGGGCAAGCCTTTACATATTATTAAAAAAACATTCTTGAACTTTTGCATTTAGATTTGAATAGGAACCCAAAGGTGACCTTAAGATCACAAGACATTCACCTAAGTTAAGTCAGCACAGTTCCTGGCTTAAGACAGGGAGATGTTTGGAAGCAACCCCAATATTTATTTATGTATTTATTTTTATATATTTGTGCAGTGGGGTCAGTTTTGGAAGGAAATCATAGTGTGGCATGCCACAAATGACTGGCATGTCCTACTTCCAGGGGGGTCGGGGTGCAAAGACTTGGCCCAGAAAAGGTTTTTTTTTTTTTTTTTTTTTCCCCTCTTCCTTATTTTGCTGTCAACTGAAAAAGTTGATGTTTTTGGGGTATAACTGTGTGTGAACCAGTCAACAATCCAGCTGGCCCAGGGTGTAAGACAAAAGAAGGACGGAGGGGGTAGAGGACACAGTACTGATTGGATATTAGGAGCTGGCTCTGTGACATCATTGGGGGTGTTGGTGAAGCACAGTAAACAAAGAGGGAAATGCTTGAAAGGCTCTCTGTGCTGCTGGACAACATGATCACATCACAGCTAACACTTATTACTACACTGTCGCTGCCACCTTCCCGCTTTCATTTGCTCTGTAGAAAAAACTGGCATACCTAGGAGGTAGTTTGAGGGTTTTAATAGTAAATATTATATTATTTTAAGTTGTTCACATTTCAGTTTAACTAATTAATTAAGTTAAAATGTTTTTTTTAAATGACATTCTATAGATTCATCATTCTATCAGTTTAATTAAAAAAATGTGATGGAAGTGATAGATTGAGATTGATTGTGCATAGATAGATAGAATCATGGATTGATGGAGTTTCTGAGTAGTCCAGACAATAATAATAATAATAATAATAATACCAGACAATCACTGGGGGTTTAGTGTCTTAATCAGTGTACATATTTAGTGTCACCACTTAAGAATATTTAGAATATTTTTATCATACTAAAAAGCTTTGGCTGCCAGGTATAAATGTTCTTTACTGCACTCCGACTCCTCAGCGGTATTCACTGTACATGCCTGTACAGGGCATGAGTGTTTCTGTGACAACCAGGAAGAAACAGAACAAGGCCTTTCCTGGGAGGGAATGAGGTAAAGGGTCAGTTTATGACTGGCTGTCCACTTGGCTGAACTGGAACCATTGTGGATCAGACTAGAATCTGCGTCCCAGATGAAGCATACATTATTGTATGTTATAAATCATTGTGGCTATCTTAGCCTGTACCCAGATGAGGGTCCCATGATGGTAATGCAGTTTTCATGCATTTTATTTTATTGGTAAATGGCAAATCATGCAGAGCTAGTATTTAAGTACTTTTTCAGGTCATTTTTGTGCTTAAAAACACAAATAATTGTACAACTAAGGTATAATGAATTTTATTCATCACATTTTTTTACTTACATTAAAAATGTCTGTATATTTTTATGAGGTTATGGCTAAATCTATTCTGCTGTGAGATTTAAATCATTGGCTTAACGGTGATTCATTATTAATCGTTATGTAGATGACAACATAAGTTTTATGTTCTAGTTTTGTGTTTTCTGTTTGGTCTTGTATATAGAGATTGGATTTAGTAATTACAGTACATGGCCAAAGGTTAAGTACACACAAAGTATGTAGGTACTTGAACATTACACCTGTATGTAATTGCTAGACATCTGCTCCAAAACTGTGGGCTGTGTGCCATCTACCTAAACCCTTAAGATTTGCTTATGCAATTTGAATAGGATGACCAAATGATATGTGCCACATGCAAATGTGCAGAGAGCCCCAGGCTCTCCTAGTGACCCTAAATGAATGTGTTTCAGGAAGAGAGTCTAAACACTGCTGAAGGAGCTCTGTGGGCATTCAGTTTTACAGTGTTATTCACCGCTAAACTTCCTTCCTTTTACATTACTGTCATTTACTTAGTTTTAGTTTTTTTTTAAATGCCTTTTAAAGTTAGTGTTAAAATTGATTAACTAAGCTGCAGTGTTTTATTGAATATAGAGCTGTTCAGGCAAACGTGCTTCATCTGGATCCTTACGATGATTGTACGATACATCCCAGAAATGCCTTTTGCTACTTTGCCATAGTAACAAAAGTTGTTACAAAACTGCCCACGTCTGACATTTTACCTAGAAATCATGTAATCTCCTCTAACCACAGTGACGGACTTACATTTGCACCAACAACTGTGTGAACAACTGTGGTAAAAGGAAAAAAAATGCAGATAAACAGCAAAGTCATTCCTTAAACACCATGACATTAAAGCGTTGCCTGCATGAAACCTTAGCTGACTTTTTGCATAAGAAGTTGAAGAAAGGACATTGGGGTTTATATTGTATTCACCCAAACCCACTGATCTTTCAGTTGTCATTGTCATTTCTTTTGAGTTGTAAAAGTTAGTTTTAGTGTTCTGCTTTGTTCTTAATGTTGCTAATGTGCTAACATGACATATAAATGCAGTAGGAATATCACATGTAGGCTTTATGGGTGTTGTATTGCACCTAAAGAAATAGTATTTTAGGAATTTGGGAACAGTTCAAACAAATCAAATTCCCAGTTTTGGGTATTGATCTTGTCCTCAAAGTCTCTGCAAGAAAGTGAATTTGAGTATTTCCTAAAATGTCTGAACGAGCAACTGAAGGAGCTGGTGTATAAAATTTACTTCATCTAGAATTAGACATAAACACAAATATTTTGATTTAAAAAAAGATATTAATAATTGATGTTGTGCTAATAGAAGTTATGATTACCCTTATGTTTGCTTTTAATGTGATTTGAGCTTATTAAGGGGCGATATGAGTTTAGAAAATTAGTTAGTAATTACATAGCTGGAGTCAATTGGAAGTCGTATGTTTGCCCTAGTCAGCACTGGAATGTCTTTCTCTTGATCTCCCTCATCAATTCAGCCAATTTGCCTCTTTAGGAAATGTCTGTGCCCGTGTTTGGATTAGAACTAGCGCATGACATTGCATGCTTTACATGAGTGTTGTTCTTAGTCTGACCCTTCTGCTTTGACTCCCACTGTATTATTTCCTAACCTCTACCCTGTGGCCTCTCTCTCTGCAGCTTCTGCACCAGTCAGCAGCAGCGTGAGTAGACGCCGTGCCCCCTCCTCCGTGACTCCCCTCTCGTGGGAGAAACACAACATTGCCGCCATGTCGAGCATCACCATCGACCCCGAGCTCAAGCCCGGGGAGTTTGTCATCAAGAGTCTATTTGCAGAGTTTGCTGTGCTGGCTGAGAAGAAGATCGAGATGGTGATGGCTGAACCACTGGTGAGTCCACAGGGGGTGAGAGCTAGTGTCAAGAAACACAGGAAATGAAATTCAATACACAGCACGTGATGTGGCACACAGTGCTGAGACGGCTCTTCTCTTTTGCAACTAACTGCCATGCCTTTCACCACTTCAGGAAAAGCTGAAATATGTGTGAAGAAACTGGCATGAGAGGCACACAATCTTCAGCTACATGACTGATAAAATTGTTTGATATTAACAGATTGGTTTGACCGTTCCCTTGCTTTACATGGGGGCTTCTAGCAGGTGCTAACTGAAGTTTTAATCTCACTCTCATTCAGACCCTTATTCAACATATGCATCACAGTAGAACTTATTTGTTCTTCTCTTTTGCTTGTTTACTCATCACCAGAACTGCTGCTTGTCTGACAGTTATCTACTGTTATACATGTACCAATTGTATGTCCGCTTGGTTAGTACCACACTTATTCTTCATCTCTTTCTCTCTCGCTCTATCTCACCTCTCTTACAGGAGAAACCCCTGTCCCGATCCCTCCAGAGAGGGGAAGATGCACAATTTGACCAGGTCAGTCCAGTCGTAGTAATGACCAGGATGTAAAAACTGTTTCACATGTGGGTGTATGGATGTGACACAGTCATTTCCCAGGGCCATAAACAGTCCTCTCTCTCACCTCTGTATGCGTACGCAGTATTTGAATCCCCAGCTCCATCCAATCAATCCCCCACTCAATGGCCAGTCTGTCCCTCATCTGTAGCTGGTGCAGAACTCTATACAATGGGCCTGCCTGCTGCAGAATGCTTTGTTCAGCACAACACAAAGCCAATGAGGATATGGTGCTATAGATCCAGCTGTCCCCATTGTGAGTGAGGGAGAGAAAATGGGTATAGAGAGCGCAAAAGTGAGAGTGTAGAATCGCTGTGTCATCCTCAGCAGTAAATCAGCATTGGGTGCTGGAGTGTATCTGCCTGACGCCATAAGGGCAGAAGGAGCAGTTGCATAACTCTCCTACCTAGCATCCATCATCCACCTCCCTCATCACACTGCACTGACCCTTAAACACACATACACACACACATACACTTAAATAGAATATGCAAACTGATCACTTCATCTCATGCTTTATGTATTGTCTAAAAACTATTCACGGTAATCTTGACCCACAAAAATGCTAATTTCTTGTTTTCTGTGTTTACTTGTTAGTAATAGGATTTACTGCTTTCTCAGAAGAATACAGCTGTTACTATGTAGAGACATATGCCTATTAGATAATCTCAAACTGTTTTTTAGCCTGTTAATGTAGACACAAGGCACCATCTGACATTATCACTGATGCAATCAAAATGCTACTGAGATGTTAGGAGCACAGCCTGTTGTTTCTGTCGTCGTACACATGAAAACCACATAACCATGTGTGTTGTGACACTGCTCAATAGTGTAGCAGCACTATGATGTGCTCAGCATGTCATCCAGCACCACACTCTAAATTGCAATCAATAGCTACAGTATATCACCCACTAGTTGAGAAAACTTCTGGTCTATACTTCCCCCGTGTGCTACTCAGCTATTGAATACCCACTTTAAATCTGTGCTTGTGGGACACCAGTCTCTACACAGTTGTAGTTTAGTAGCGTATTTGTTATTGAATTCACCCGTACAAAATGCAGAATATGTGGTTTATTTGTAATAATGGGTGAATCTAATATTCTAATGTTTAATGTATATTATTGTTTTCCAGTTAATAAGCTCTATGAGCTCAATAGCAGAACACTGTTTGCCCTCCCTACTGCGCACACTGTTCGACTGGTATAGACGGCAGAGTGGCACTGAAGATGAGTCTTATGAGTACAGGCCTCGCTCCAGTACTAAGTCCAAAGGGTGAGATGCTCATCTTCTTTTATTCACTTCATGGGTTAAATTTTTGTCAGTTTTGAGATGAATCATTCTTTATCTTTATTTTCTTTCCTGCTCTGTAGAGATGAACAGCACCGGGATAAAGATTACCTTCTGGAACGGAGAGACTTAGCCATAGATTTCATTTTTTGTTTAGTTTCAGTGGAAGTTCTAAAACAGGTGAGCTATCTGACACTGTGTTTTCATATGCTGTTTTACAGTGCCTATAAAAAGTTCTTGCCAGTTGGGTTGTTGGGGTCATGTGACTACTGAATATTTACATATTGAAGAGGACATGCTGAGCACCTGTTTGACCTGTTATTGACATTATCTTATCCAAGCACTTGATAGGTTCTTCTACAGTATTATATGTACTATGTCTTATATTTTTGTTGTACCTTCCTCTATACAAGAGAACTGGAGTTCTGGGTCCGTGTCACTGTTGATGTGATGTTACGTTTGTACTTAGTTAAACATTTATATAGCTGTACTTTAGCACTCACTGAACAGATGCAGGATTTATCAATATAATAATTTGTTTGAAGTCCTTGTCCACCTTTGTATTGCTACTATTAATTTAAACTAAGGATTCACCACTGATAAGGGAGTTGGGATCACTGTACTTTTTTCCTGATGGTCTCTCTAGCAATTTGCAGACTAAGATAATAATGTTTAATGTTGTACTTATTTATTTTTTTTATCTTCTGTGGTACAGAAATGAACTGCAGTGATATCAGTAGGTATTTCCCCACAAGGGGGGCAAAATAAATAAACAAATGGCTCCATACCAACTTCCAACTGAGTGTGTTTCTAAAGTGGACTGTCCAGATTCTGAACTAAGAGCCAATCCCTGGAGACCAGAGCTAAGTTGTCCTTGGCTTTGCTCCTATAGGGAGGGTAATGAATGGTAGAAAAGCGAAAGAATGAAGACTATCAATGCTTTTAATACGACTAATGATTCCATGTTTACGTCACAGATTCCTCTTCATCCAGTGCCAGATGTTTTAGTACATGAAGTTCTAAACCTGGCATTCAAGCACTTTAAACACAAAGAGGGGTAAGTGAGCATGAACTCTCAGATAGACTACTGGCACAGATGAATAACACATAAATAAAAAGTGGTGATGAATGCACTGGATTTGGCTTTACAGTAGTGAGTCAGTCATTTATTTATGTCAGTTTGAATAGACTGGCTCTACAGTCAGTCACTTTATAAAGAGTCTGTATCTTTAATGACACTTAAACAACAACTGCCTCTTGTTGAGCAACTAGAGTGAGCCTCAAGTAAGTTGTTGCTTTGTGCATTGTAGTTTTGATGTATCATCAGTGATATAGCACAGATTGTTCCACATAAAAGGTGTCTGTTCAAGATGTGATGAGACCCACTTCATCAATTTACAGGTACTGTGGCCCCAACACTGGCAATGTGCACATCATCGCAGACCTGTATGCTGAGGTCATTGGAGTCCTTACACAGTCAAAGTAAGCAAGCTTAATTTTTCTTCTTTTCTGAAACCATGGCTGAATTGTTTACAGCGTATCACATTCTCACTCAACTCTTAATCTGTCACATCTCTTTGGGGAGGTTTTTTTTTTAATGTAAGTGTAAATGTATATATCTTTGTATGTGTTTGTGTGTGTGCACAGGTTTCAGGCAGTGAGGAAGAAGTTCATCACAGAACTGAAGGAGCTCAGGCAAAAAGAGCAGAGTCCTTATGTAGTACAGAGCATCATCAGTCTCATCATGGGCATGAAGTTCTTCCGGGTTAAAATGTATCCTGTTGAGGATTTTGAGGCTTCTTTTCAGTTCATGCAGGTAAAGTCATTTATTTACACATATTTGCCATATTTGCTTAATTGTACCAGATGCTTTTTTTTCAAACTCTTGCCTCTTTGCTCAGACTCAGCAGCTCTCAGTAGCAATGGCTCATAAAGCTAGATGAGTAACGATCAAAGGTGACGTTTGCCAAGAAGGGGAGTTGGGGTATCTGTGTTTCAGACTTTGCCAAGAGCTCTGAATGGGGCAGTAGCTTTCTCATTAATCTCTATACAGCAACATACTGATTGTTCTCTCTTAACAGGACTGTGATTTCTTATAATGGAACATGTTGTGGTTTATGTCCACTGCTCCATTTCATCACATATCATGGTTTCTAGCCATATGATGATCTTTTAAAACCTGACCAATATTGGGTACTTAAATTTTGTTTTGTCATTTAAGAAACAAATTCCATTACTTACTTACTTTGACTCCTAATAAAGTCAATAATATGATTAGAACAATGTCTCCCTGCCTCAGTGACTCAGGATATCGGGGAAAAATAACAATAACAGGATGCTGTGATAGTTCTTCTCTTGTCATGTGAGCAGCAGCTTCAGGTTCTGCATTAGTGTCATAATGCTTTATATCACAGATCTTTTATATGTTATGCACATTTTACTCAGAGTTAAGACATGGGCTTGTAGATATTTGACTGATTCAAAAATTTACAGTAGGCATAAGTTTCTGTTCTGTAGAGGTCTCATATTAAAACAGTACAGTCACAAAATACTTCAACGGAGGCAAATGAAGCAAAGAACTTCACAGAGGCAACAAAGCTACTGCTGATGCAGGGATACAAATTCTAATTGGAGTTTATGACATTAATGTATGTCAGGATCAGGAGTATTATTGTCTGTATGTCCACTATACTATACTAATACCTGCCAGTTTTACTATGTCTATGTGTTTATTCTTTGTTTATTCTTTATCCTTTTCTAGGAGTGTGCTCAGTATTTCCTGGAAGTCAAGGATAAGGACATAAAACACGCTTTAGCAGGCCTTTTTGTTGAGATCCTCATCCCTGTCGCAGCTGTGAGTAACATTTGTTTTGGTCTCTATATGGAAGAATTTGCTAGTTTACTTTTGTCAGTTTGAAATCCATGGTAATGACTCGTTCCATTCTCAGGCGGTGAAAAATGAAGTCAATGTTCCATGCCTGAAGAACTTTGTGGAGATGCTGTACCAGACAACATTTGACCTTAGTTCCAGAAAGAAGCACTCTTTGGTAATAATGTTTTTTTCTCTATACCCCCTCATCCCTATCACTATTTACTTTGCATCTTTACAACTTCCTTCTCCTTTTCTGTTTGACTCTTCCTATATTTTGTCAACATCATTATTGGCCTCAGCAAACCAACTCTGTCATTTTTATCCATAAATATTAAACTTCTAATGAATAAATACAGCCTTTCTGTAAATCCTGCGTGTTTTCAGACCAACTTCAAAACAGTTTTCAGAGAGGTCTTGATTTTCTCATCTTTTTCACATCATTTTTCTCCCAGGCTCTGTATCCTCTGGTGACGTGCTTGCTGTGCGTTAGTCAGAAGCAGTTCTTCCTCAACAACTGGCACATCTTCCTCCAGAACTGCCTCTCGCACCTGAAGGTACTGCCAGCCTGAGCCCTTACACACACAATCCACTTCACAAAGTTTATACACTGTAGCTCCGAAGAATAGCACAATGACTGTATTCTTCAGATTAAAGTGTTTTGAGGGCACCATACTTGGCTTGACAATGCCTAATTCAGTTTAAACCCCAGAAGTCTTATGACTCATGTTATGAAACCTAAAATAAAAGTTTGGTCTTCTTGGTAGCGGTATAAAATGACTTAATTCAAGCTCATAACTAAACACTGTTTTTGTGAAACTGATTACAATGTTAAATCATCAATATTTATTACTGGAAAGAGGAAAGGAATTATTGGTGTTTGGATCCTCTGTGGTTAGTACATGATTAATACCACTGAATGAAGAAGTTGTGAAGGGTGTGCTTCGTGGTTCTGTCTAAAGATCATAATGTACTTTCCCTTCCATTATCAACAACCAGATCTGGACAGGAATAGCACTTGATTTGATAAGGTAAGAATAGAGCCTTTTCTGAAGATAACAAGTCGAGGCTTTTGTCCATTTTAAGCTAATTTATGCTCAGGATGGACAGAGTGCAAACGTGTAATAAAAGATTAGATGTCTCTAATATTCACTAGTGAAACCACAACGAATTTCACAGTGATGTTAATGAAATAAACCAATGTGCAGCAGCTTTAACCTCAACCTTGAAAATATCCTACATTTTAGCTAAACTGTATATAATCCACTTTGCATATTATGTTATCTCAAGTGCTATTTTGACTCAGGTCTGTTAATGACTCCTTGTAAACCAATTACGAACAGATCAAACCTACTTTCCTCCTTTCCCTGACCATCATAGAGCCAATTAAACCCACAGGCTGACTGACAAAATCACTGATTGACTGACCAACTCAGTGACTGTCTTTTTCCATTGATTACCTTTTGTGGGAATTGTATGATCTTGTGGTGGATAAATTTCCGTTTTTGCGTCATTGTGATGGTGATTTCCGATGGTTTTGAATGGCCGTCTGTTTTCTCAACGATCTCATTCCAACATTCTCTTTCACCACTGTAATTTCTTAATTTAAAAATCAGATTGTTTCCTGATTGGTGTTGCTGGTCTTTTGATCGTTTTATGGACTTGTGTGATGGCTTGAGTGTAGTGATGATTTCAGTGATTTAGGGCTTCGTGTCCAATCAGTGATTTTAACCCTGTGGCTGCTCTTAAGAATTCTTGATGTAAGGGCTAAATAATTACTATTATGATTATTATTGTATTTATTATAAAAGTATGGTCATCATAATTACTCATTAAAAGTTTTAAGTTTTTGACGGTTAAATATAGTTAATAAATGTGTTAGTTATTCAGCAGTATTTGAAGTGTAATGTTCTCTGTTTCCCCAGAGAGCCTTGCTGTGATGTATCAACCCCCTCCCATACACTTAACAAATCACATAATTTGAATACCAGTGTACATGTGACTCACATTTAAAATAGAGATTAGGTTGTTAGCAAAGATTTTATGGTCAAATTACAACAGTCAAATATAGATAATTTCAAAATGTGACTTTATCTTGGTTTGAGACCCAGACCCAGAACTTTGAAAATGTGCAAGCACAGTGAAATTGTAGAATTTGCTTGTCAATATAACTTGGATATTTTAAAAAGATTAATTAACATTATTTCTTGAAACACTGCAGTGATAAGTGAAAACATTGGTGATAACATTATTTTACAAACTAATAGAGATTATAATTTTCCCATAATTGTGCAGCCTTGCAACTTTAAAGTATGATCCCCACAGGGTTAAAATGTAACAGTTTGCGTTTTGAGTGTGCTTGACATGGATTTGAATGGACTGCTGACTTGGGTGTCGCTTCTCGTCAGCTTTGTAGGTGAAACAGGCAATTTAGTTTAATTTTGTTTTCAAAAAATCATTTTCCATCTACATCTTCAAATGTCCCGTTCCTCATCCTTCTGTGCTCCCCTCACACCCACTCCTCTATTTATGTGCATTTTCTTTGTCTTACTGTCTGATTTCCAGACCACAGCACACCTTATGTTGCTTTGCTTTTGCACTTATAAATTAAGATTAATTTTGCTCACTCTATGTTGAGATATAATAATATCATATCAAATACAAATGGACTGTTACTTTGCATTTCTTCCATGCCACTGATACACGTGGCATGTTAAACAGTTCATTATGTTTCATTTCAGAAAATTAGTGTTAATTTATTTACTGTCACACTGACAAGAGTAAAGACACTTTGGACTGCTCTTGTCATATTTGTTTAGGTTATGTTTTTGTTTTTGCCTATAACTTGCATGTGTCCCTCCCCAAACCCTACATTCTTTGTCTCCTGTCATTTGATCTTTTTCTCACATTGACTCGCTCCAGATGCCGTCTAACAACAGCATCCGAAAGCAGATTGAGACGCTGCAGGTGAGTTATCTGGTGTCAGTGACCTGCCTGGTGCTCCCTTTTCTTTTAATGGCCCAGGCCCTCACCAGGACATAGGGTAGTACAGTTCCTCCTGCGTGGCTAATAGGGTAGTGAGTTGTTCTCTGTTGTGACAGTGACACTGAAGTGTTTCTCAATGAAAGTAGTCAAGAGGAACTTGTGATGTTGTTTTTGTGCTGGTTTGTGTTCATGAACAGGGGTGATATCCCTTTACATATTTAGATTTTTACTGTAGATACATGTTTGTTTTTAAGGGATGCATGATTTACCAGTCAACTTTCTGGTAATGGGCAAAAATTTCTATTCTATGCTTAAATGGGTTTGTTTTTAGACATTTGCAGCTACACAAAGCAAAACACAGTAGAGAAACTATGTGTTGGCATTACAGTGTTAAGTGAAATTTTGTTTTTGACCAAAAATGAATAATAAAAACTATCAGACCATTATTTCTTATACATTTCAGTATTGTGCAGCCCTACAGTTTATTACTAAAGGGTCAGAAAAGCTTATAGAAGCATGAAAGAATTAAAAGACATTTGGCTATCATGGAATTTGATGTTTTCACACTGAGGTCTGGCAGTGGTACATCTTGTTTTTCTCTTTGAGTTCCTTATAGGGTAACAGGCTGTCTGGCAGCAGCCACACTGTGCTCTCAGTTTTCATGTTGCAGAATCCAGTACCTGCACATTGGCTGTTAACATTAGGACTGAAAATTGTCTTTATTAAGTTGTTAATCAATGCTTGACAGAGATCCTTTATGTACACAGAACTAAAATGAGAGGTTTTTGGATTTTCAGCATTAATTGAATTTACCTTGTTTTGTTTTTTTAACCAAGCCAATACACTATATATACAATTCACTATATTTTACATGGTGTTAAAATAGATCAAAGCAAAAAATTCTGACCTCAAGTGGCACTAGTTGACAGACTGCATTTGTTTGTGCACAGTCATCTAGTGTTCTGTAACTGATTTGTTGAGTTGCAGACAGAAAGATATGGTTACAGTACAAAAACAAACTGCAAAAAAAAAAAATATTTTTTCCACTGACTCCAGGTTTTGAGATGTCTGCCTCTAGCACCTACTCCTTTAATGACATACCATGTTTAAGTAAAGCTATGCTGTGTTGTACTCATAAGCACTTCCACTGTGCCCTTCCAGTAAGAGACATCTGTGTTAATCTGGGGGCAGGGACAGACTGTGATTACCAGATTGACGGCACAATTTTTCAACTTGATTGAAAATTGTTCCACATCAAAATACGGACGTTCAGTATTTTGTTTGGAGTAGAAAGGTGGACAGGTATAAGCCATAGGTGTCTAATGCAGTTTGGGTTAACTACAAAACTCCAGCATGTCATCAGAGTAAAGCTGTCACATAGTCAATATTAAAATAGCTTTGTTCCAGCAGCCGTCACTCAGATAAACAAATCCTAGTAACATTGCACAGAAGCAACGTTGGTGTATTTATTTTATTTTTATTTTTTGTGGTTTAGTGATGATTGGAACCTTGAGTTCTTTTATTTGGTCCGTCTATTGTCTGTGTTTGTAAAATGTGTGTCAAGATGGATGCCTTGTCTGCAAACCAAACCCACTTATGGGTACAAAGAAACTAACCTGAACCTGACATGTAAATCCTTCCACCATGACTACATCACACACTCTGAGCATGGTTGCTCAAAGTATGGACATGTGCACGTATCTCAGCAATATGAATGTTCGGCATAACAGAAATATCTATTCCAGGACACAATTATCTGATTTCAATTAAAAAATGTATGTGTTAAAACGACTTAGTTATTTTACTAAAGGTGACTCCCTGTGGTTGAAAATGACTGTCTCCATACACAGCATTTCTAAATACAGGTCATGTATTTTTATTGATGCTGATGCTGATGCTCATCATTCGTTTGTGCACACTGTTGTGCAGTTTTAATGTGTTTAATCTGAGTTTCTTCAGACAACAACAACCTGATCAGGTGGGTAGTGAAATTGTCCTGATAAAATCAAATGGCTTATATTATTCTTTTTACATCCACAGAACAAGGACCCAAAAATGTCCCGTGTAGCGCTGGAGTCTCTCTACAGATTGCTGTGGGTCTATATCATCAGGATCAAGTGTGAGAGTAATACAGTCACACAGAGGTCAGTTCCAGGGCCATCTCGGAGTTGATCAGGCTGCATATGCTTACACACAATACCAAATCTTCTGCAATCCATGGCTATCACGTAAAAGTTGTATAAATAAGGGCTTGGTTTAGAACTTAATGTTCTTATAGATGTTCCTGTTTTTCTTCCTAGTCGGCTACTCAGCATCGTTTCAGCACTTTTCCCCAAAGGTTCCCGCAGTGTGGTGCCAAGGGACACGCCCCTCAACATCTTTGTCAAGATCATCCAGTTCATAGCTCAGGTAGGTGTGGAGAATGAACTGACATTGCTGATTTTAAGAACAGAGCTAAAACAAAGGAAATGCTGTGTAGTAACTGTGTGTTTGTGATTGCTGGTCTGTTTGGTTGTTGCCACAGGAAAGACTGGACTTTGCTATGAAGGAGATTATCTATGACCTTCTGTGTGTGGGCAAGTCTCACAAAACCTTTACCATCAATCCAGAGGTAAAGTATAGATAAGACTTGCAGAGATACTGTTACTGGAAAGTTGGTGGAATCTCTCTCATCCTCCCCCTCTGTTCGCCCTGTCAGAGGATGAATATCGGTTTGCGAGCCTTCTTGGTGATCGCTGACAGCCTCCAGCAGAAAGACGGGGAGCCTCCTATGCCTACAACAGGAATCATCATGCCCTCTGGCAACACCTTACGTGTCAAAAAGATCTTCCTCAATACCACCCTCACAGATGAAGAAGCCAAGGTCATTGGTAGGTTTGATTCTTGAAAATTCACTTTTTTTTTTAGCTTTGTCAAGAAGAGACATTTCAGGAACTGCATTATGTTACCTGTGTTGTGTTTTTTGCTGTAAGTGTAATGACTGCTGGGTGTTTTCAGGCATGTCACTGTACTACCCACAAGTAAGAAAGGCCTTAGATAACATCCTGCGACACCTGGACAAGGAGGTGGGACGCTCCATGAGCATGACGAATGTACAGATGTCCAACAAGGAGCCTGAGGACATGATCACGTATGTAATCACAACCTGGATCCATACATTACTCTTCCTCTTTGCGCTGTCACTGTCCATGTCTCCGTGTATTTCTGACCAATGACAGTATCTCATAAATTGTTTGTGCTACAGGGGAGAGAGGAAGCCAAAGATTGATCTGTTCCGCACGTGTGTGGCCGCCATCCCAAGACTGATACCAGATGGCATGAGCAGACAAGACCTAATAGAGCTCCTAGCCAAGTAACTCACCCTCTCAAGCTTTAGTGCAGACACATTACCACACAATATACTGTAGCTCTGGTGGCCCTCCACTTGTCCTCTAATATTTCTCCCTGTCAACTCCCTCTCCTCCTTTAGACTGACCATCCACATGGATGAGGAGCTGCGGGGCCTTGCTTTTACTACTCTTCAGGCCCTGATGGTGGATTTCCCAGAGTGGCGTGAAGATGTTCTCTCAGGCTTTGTCTACTTCATTGTCAGAGAGGTAACTGATGTCCACCCCACGCTGCTGGACAATGCTGTCAAGATGCTACTGCAGCTCATCAGCCAATGGAGGCAGGCAGTGCAAAGCAGCAATAAGAGTCACGATGCACAGGTTGGTCAAGGAAGTTTGAGCTGTATTAAATCCATTATATGTTACGTGCGTTACTGTAGTTTGTGTTCATGTCTTATGATTTGTTTAGTGATTAATGTGTATCAAAGTTCTAACTAAATGATTTTTAATCGCATGTTTTCTTGAACAGGGCTCAAGCAGCGGTCATTCTCTGTCCCTGGAACGCATTCCTCCGTTGGGTGTGCTGCATGTGGTGGAGGGTTTAGCTATGGTGGTGCTTTGTAGCTGCCGCCCCGCCACACGCAGGCTGGCTGTTAACGTCCTCAAGGAGGTCCGTGCGCTGCACACTGCACTGGGCATCGGCAAGGTAATTATTTGAGACTTTCAGTGCATTTTGTTGTGTAGTCAAAAGTGTATGAGTCTGCTGATGGTTTTTATTGCAAGTACTCTGTTTTCTGACATTTGTGACATCTTTTTCAATCTTTCAGGGGGATGAAGAATTGGCCATTGATGTAATGGATAGATTAAGTGCATCAGTGTTGGAGAGTTTCATTCATCTCACAGGAGCTGACCAGGTATAAATGCCCTTTCTTATTTTCAGAATCATAAAACTTGCAGAAATACTCTGAGACGCAACTCATTTCCCTTTGTTTTTCTCTGTAGACCAACCTGCTGTATTGTCCCAGTGGGATTGATCTTCAGACGCTGGCAGAGTGGAGTTCATCTCCAATCAGCCACCAGTTTGATGTAGTGAGCCCCTCACACATCTGGGTGTTTGCCCACGTCACTCAGGGCCAGGACCCCTGGGTCATCAGTTTCTCCAGCTACCTGCGGCAGGAGAACCTGCCCAAACATTGCCCCACTGCCCTCAACTATGCCTGGATGTTTGCCTACACCCGTCTGCAGCTACTGTCTCCCCAAGTTGACATCAAGTATGTTTCCTCATTGTCTTTGCTCCACAGTAGTTGTTGTTTTGCACTTTCCATGTCATGTTAATATTACATTAATTTCTGGCCTTTCCTATATGTGCACCTGCAGTAGCCCCATCAATGCCAAGAAAGTGAACAGTCTGAACAGCAGTGACTCCTACATTGGTCTTTGGAGGAACTACCTGATTCTCTGCTGTAGCTCCGCCTCCTCCTCCATGTGTTCCTCATCCTCCACCTCTGGGTCCGTCCGCTGCTCCCCGCCTGAGACGCTGGCGTCCACGCCGGACAGCGGCTACAGTTATGATTCAAAGGTCAGGAGCAACAGTCTATGCACACATATTTGAAGTCCTGAAAGTCCTGAATATAAAAAGACACATCGCTTATTACCAGTTCTTGAAAGGTTTGGAATTTGTGCAGAAAATGAGGAAAATGTAATGCAACATGATAGAAGACCCATGTAACATAGTAGCAACTAGCAATGAATAGTTAGAAGATTACATTTCTGCCATGACGTTGTTCTTTCTGTCTGTTAATAGATTGTTGGCACTCCGTCCCCCTCCTCCCTGTTCAAACACATTGTTCCAATGATGCGCTCTGAGAGCATGGACATCACAGAGTCTCTTGTGTTGGGGCTTGGCAGGACCAACCCTGTGGCCTTCAGGTAAACAGCACTCAACATGATCCACATATATACCTTGGTGTACCTTTTTATGTAGCTTTTGTCATTTATTTACATGTAACTTACATATTCTTCAGAGAGTTGTTAGAGGAGCTAAATCCCATCATAAAAGAAGCTCTAGAAAGAAGACCTGAAGTAAGTGTTGTTCATTGATAACTTTCTGTCAGAATTCTGTATTTAGCAAAAGACAGTTTACTGAGTTACAATGTTGCTGTCTTTAATCTGCAGAACATGAAGCGACGCAGGCGTCGTGACATCCTCAGGGTCCAGCTGGTCCGGATATTTGAGCTACTGGCTGATGCTGGTGTCATCAGTCAGATGTATGTAATCCATAATTAATTTGTACTGTATGATTAGGAATTAATTAGCACTTTCATATATCTTTTAACTTTTCTTTTCTTCTCTTCTTACAGAGCCAGCGGAGGGTTAGATGGAGAGAGCCACTCTCTGAACAGCACGCTGCTTGAGTATGTTGATCTGACCAGGCAGCTGCTTGAGGCTGAAAATGACAAGGATTCTGATACACTGAAGGACATTCGGTGTCACTTCAGTGCTCTGGTGGCTAATATCATACAGAATGTCCCAGGTATATCTCTCAAATTTCCCAATTTTAGTTAGTTGAAATCAGATTCTTATTTGCAGCAGATCTCTGTGTAAAAACTAGTGTCTTATGTATCACTTTAATTACTTGTTGTGTTCAGTACACCAGAGGAGGACCATCTTTCCCCAGCAGTCATTGAGACACAGTCTTTTCATGCTGTTCAGTCACTGGGCCGGGCCCTTCAGCATCATGTTCACTCCTTTGGATCGCTACAGTGACAGAAATATGCAGATCAACCGCCATCAGTACTGTGCACTAAAGGTACACATTAACTCATTAAGAGCTATGAATGTTGAAATCCATACTTACTGATAGCTAATAGCTTTTTTCAATATTCCAGGCCATGTCTGCAGTGTTGTGTTGTGGACCTGTAGCTGACAATGTTGGCCTCTCTTCTGATGGCTACCTCTACAAGTGGCTGGACAACATCCTGGATTCTCAGGACAAGAAAGTTAGTGAAATGCTATTATGTCAGCATATGCTATCACTAAAATTGTCTTTAAACGTCTGGCCAGGGAATGCACTGGCAGTAATGGATGAGAACTGGTTATCAGACTAAGCTAGAGTGCTCAGAGGAAGTTCATCCAAAGTTCTAACAGAAATGGGCAATGTGCTCATGAGCCCTCGGGCAATGTGCTCATGAGCCCTCATACAATGCAATTCATTTTTTTTAATGAGGAGCAGTCAGTTCAGTCTGGCTGAACTGTAAGACTTCCTGAGGTCAAAGTTATGTTGCACTGGCTCATATCCCATGATACTAGCACTACACAGTGGTGTTCAAAAGTACTGCAAGAGGTCAGCACCAAACAATTTCATTCCAATAGGAGCCTACACCGTAAAATCAATTAGTGGTGGAGCGGTTAAGATTAAAATAATGTTTTAATCCAGACTTTATAAATAGAGGCTAAATCACTTTCCCACTCATATCAGCCTTTTCAAGATATTATACCTTTTTGTTTTTGAGTATAAACAAAATGTAAGATACTTCATGTGGGGATACATCTTTAGCACCTGCAGAATGTTTTTGTCATTGCATAGTCCATATTAGTTGTCTTAATGGCTGGTTTGATTTTGAAATATAACATCTGTTTGTGTCCACACTAATGGTAATTCTGTATCCTATTGAGAAAATATTGGGAAGTTAATGGGTAAAATGTAGTGGGGGTGTGTGCTGACTGGAAGAAGTGAGACCACGGCTCTAACAGTTGTTGTATGTTGTCCTCCAGGTTCACCAGCTGGGTTGTGAGGCTGTGATGCTGCTGTTGGAGCTGAATCCAGACCAGAGCAACCTCATGTTTTGGGCTGTGGACCGCTGTTACACCGGCTCCCGTCGCGTGGCTGCCGGCTGCTTTAGGGCCATCGCCAATGTCTTTCACAACAGGTACTACATGCTCCCAGAGTCAACTTGAACTAAATTTTTGTGGGTTTGTTGGTCCTTGTGGAGTCAGTGAATTGCTACTCAAATACTGGATGTGTTTTATATTTTCTCTTAGGGATTACCAATTTGACACTGTGGTGCTGCTGAACCTGATTCTGTTCAAGGCAGCTGATTCTTCCAGGGACATCTATGAAGTGGCCATGCAGCTGTTACAGGTCAGAATTTCTGTCACATAAAAAGTTCACATATGTGCATCTACTCTCCAGAACACTGCTATATACATGTTTTTTGTTTCTTAGATTTATTGTAATTGTTTATCTGAAACTAATAGATCCTGGAACCCAAGTTCTTCCGTTACGCCCACAAACTGGAGATTCAGCGCACAGATGGCATCTTGACCCCTCCCTCACCGCTTCCACACCTCTACTCTGTGTCTTACTACCAGCTGTCTGAGGAGCTTGCACGAACTTACCCAGAGCTAACTCTGCCCATCTTCTCAGGTTTGCTACATTCCAAAATATTTACGGCTGTTGTTTGAACAGCAGGGTGCTGTAATACGTGGTGTTGTTCCATTATCTGTAAGGTCACAGTTTAATTTGCCTCTGAAAGCAGAACTAAGTTTCAAAGCTGAGAGAACGTTCTTGTATTGTGCAGCAGCATAGAATAAGCTTCAGTTACCAACTTTCTTCCTTCTGTCCCCACTACAGAGGTGAGCCAGCGTATCCAGACAGCACATCCTGGTGGTCGTCAAGTAATGTTGCATTACCTCCTGCCTTGGATGAACAATGTGGAGCTGGTTGACTTTAAACCAACTGCACGCCGACCAGAGGATTGTGGAAGCGTTGAGGATGACGAAGATGTACACGACCGGGAGATCATGATGGTCAACAGCAGGCGCTGGCTCCGTGGAGAGGGCTGGGGCTCCCCTCGTGCAACAACCATGGTGCTAAACAACCTCATGTTTATGACCGCTAAGGTGAGACAGCTGATGAACCATGTGTCAGATTCAGATTTACAGGAATAAGACAGTTTTGGAAATGTTGATTGAGGAAATGGATTGATCATGAACTGGTTTTATTTTTACAGTATGGGGATGAGTTTGCTTGGTCGGAGATTGAGAACGTGTGGACCACATTAGCAGACAGCTGGCCAAAGAACCTCAAAATCATTCTGCACTTCCTCATCAGTATGTCAGGAGTTAACAGCGACCCCAGCCTCTTGCCCTATGTAAGTCACAGCACATTTACATCATGCAGTGTTATCTGTCTTATCCTCATGTGCAGCGCCTGCCACCTCATGTTTCTGACTGTACTACATGTGTGTCCTCAGGTGAAACGAGTGGTGGTTTACTTGGGCAGAGATAAGACTATGCAGCTGCTGGAGGAGTTGATGTGTGAGCTTGAGCTGACTGATCCTGTTAGCTCAGCTGTCACTCACATGGACAACCCCCCCTACTACCGCATCACCTCCAGTTACAAGATCCCCTCAGTCACCTCAGGTTAATGAGCACTAGAAATGCATTAGGTCACAGATGAGGCCATGTTGCCAATGCTAAATAATGTCTTGTCAATGCGAGATGGTCAATGTTTCATGTCTGCTTTCTCAGGAACAACCTCCAGCAGCAATACCATGGTGCCAGGAAATGATGGTCATCATGACAGCAAGATCAAAGACTCTAACATGGAGGACAGGTACAAGATAAGCTACAGTACTGTTCTAATATTGTTAGAAAACAGTGGGAAGTGTAAAGGGAGGAGTAGACAAGTCTCTGTCAGCTCTGCAACAATTACTTTAATAAAAGTCATATTTTACACTAGAGACACATAAACATATTAACTGTAGTGGCAATTCAATAGTAAACACTGAAGAGTTTTTAAAAACGACAAACCAGAAAATCCTGAATTAGGAGTGCGTACAGGCAGTGAATGTAAAGTAATCTTTTACTGGTACTGGTAAGTCAATATCCTACAGTACATTATGGTCAGTTTGTAGCAATAACCAAAGTGTACATTACCTTCAATGCAGGTGAGACCTGACAACATTATATAGTTCTCTTCTCCTTGTAATTTCTGCACTTCTTGGCATAAATATACATTTACATTTCACTTTTATATGTAGATTGTCAATGTTGATGAGCGCCATGGCTCTTTTGTATTGGAATACAGTGCAGAGGTCTAAAAGTCTAAAATCTCCTGTATGTGTGTGTGTCGTAAGTCCTTGTGTGGAGAAAGTTAAAACACCTGCTTTAATTTTTATTTAATTTATAATTAATTCAGATGAACAATTAAGTCTCTCTGGTTTATTTTAGAAACATTTTTGAGAAATGGATAGCTATGAGGGGTGACACTTTAAATTGAAAATCATTGCTGATGCAATGGGTCAGTTAAAAGCTGCTGGCACTATCCTTTTAACTCAAGCATGTCTATTCTGCAGTTACACCCACCTGGATATCTACAGTGGTCTGAACAGTAACCTGAACCGCCAGCACCACCGTCTGGAATCTCGTTACAGCAGCAGCTCTGGAGGCTCCTATGAGGAAGAGAAGAGTGAGTACAAACTCTTTGCACATCCCCTACTTAGTACTACTCAGAACTGTGTTACAGTAACATTTCTGATAATCGTCTCGCTTCTCCAGGTGACTCCATGCCTCTTTATGCTAACTGGCGTTTGAAAGTGATGGATCACAACCGGCCAGAGCCTCTCCCCTTCCCTCCAACTGGAGGCTGCTGGTCTCCATTGGTGGACTATTTGCCAGAGACCAATGCCCCTGCTGTACCACTCCACAGGTACACCAAACACCACCTCTCTCTCTTCATTATACTGTTGTGTTCTTTGCTTAAGTCAACTTTTTTTTCTGTGTTTCAGATGTAACATTGCAGTCATCCTACTGACAGACCTCATTGTGGACCATGGTGTCAAAGTGGAGTGGAGTGCCTACCTGCATCTCTTGCTACATGCCATTTTTATAGGTAACTAGCTTCCTCATTGTTATAATAGTAGTAGTAGGAGTGTAGGACTAAGTTTAATTGTGCTCTCATACTTCATTGTGGATCCACATGCTAAAGTCATGTTATCTAATCTCCCTCCATCTTCCGTGTTTTCTTGAAGGGTTTGATCACCAGCACCCAGAGGTCTACGAGCACTGCAAACGTCTACTGCTTCATCTGCTCGTGGTCCAGGGAGCAAATAGCAGCGTTCAGTCTGTGGCTATGGTGCTTTTACGTAACAGAGACTACAATGATCCCAGGGTCCTGACGGTGAAGCCAACAGCTCCGGAGTTCAACCTCACAGGTCAGTTCTGCTGCTAAGCTTAAAACTAAAAGAGAAAAATACAATAAAAAAGAGGGAGAACTGTTACTGAAGGAAGCTGAAGGAATTTGAACTGATTCTTAACAAGATGTAGGGTCACTGTTTGTCATCTTAAATGGAGAGGAACTGACACAAACATTGCACACAGTTATTTGTTGTATTGCCAAAGCAGATCACTGGGTGGCAGCAACGATCAAGTCCCACATAGACTTTTCTTGAGATGCCTACAAAGCATGCCATGCAGCTCACTGTGTACAATGTGTATGTCATTTGTTCCAGTAGGAGTGCAGGAGTTCTTACCAGACTGTCAACCATCACCTATGACAGACTCCGGCCTCAGCTCGAGCTCCACATCCTCCAGTATAAGTCTTGGGGCAGGGGGCACTGCTCTGTCCCACCTCTCCCCCACACTCCTCAGTGAGGTAGATGTCACTGCTGAACAGGACGAGAAGGCCAAATCTCTCATTGAGTTCATTACGTCAAGGTGAGAAGACCCTGTTTCATTAACATAAATATTCCCTAGAAAAATAACTTCACATTTAAGCTAGTCACTAACTGTAAGACAATTACTTGTTGTAACCAATTAACTGCCTGATGTATAATCTCACATGCTAAGTATGTATCAGTATGAACCATTTAGATGCATCAACACACGTGTACCATGTTACTCATCCTGTTCAATTATTTGCTTTCATGCTTCCAGCAGTGTCTGAGAGGATTTTGGTATTTTTACTTTGCATGGGTTTCATTTTGGGGTTGGTGTCATATTAGCTTCTTTTGCCTGGTGTGATAGCATAAAATGCTTTAACGTGTGGTGTAATTTCATAGCTGAATGTAGTAGGTCACATTGCCTGATGTGTGTTTGCTGTTGCATTGTAGAAAGAGGGGCCCACTCTGGAACCATGAGGATGTCTCGCCCAAGAACCCCAACATTAAGAGTGCTGACCAGCTGAGTGTTTTTGTCAGACACGTCGTGACTGTCTTCAAACATTCCCAGTCAGGTCTGTTTGGTTTGTCGCTGCTTGCTGCCTAATTCTATCAATTTACAGTTACAGGTATAATTTGGAGATCTTATTCACCTGTATGTGCATGTGTATCCCTTCAGGTTTCCAGCTGGAGTCGTTGCTGAGTGAAGTAGCTCTACAAACAGCTCTGTCTTGTCCTTCTCGCCACTACGCTGGACGCTCATTCCAGATTTTCAGGGCACTCAAACAACCTCTGACTCCTGCGACACTGTCTGACATTCTGTCTCGACTGGTAGAGACCGTGGGAGACCCAGGAGAGGAGGCTCAGGTTAGACCATTAAAAAATTACATGGTCCTGCTTTGCAGTGTTGTGATAGGTAACGCTGAACTCTGCTGGTCAATGTCCTTAACAGTCATTTGGTGGGTTACATCAGATTTGGCCACTTCTTAATTTTCAGCTGTCAAATCAGTCTTATGTTTAAAAGATATATCACTTTATAGTATCACTTTGTTTTCTTGCGTTACTTAAAAGTGCTTTGATACTCAAGCCATTTTTTATCTGGGGCAATATTAGAAGCTAGGAAAAAAGTGTTTTTCTTACACTACATGGCTGCAAACCGGTCGAGGCAGATGGCCGCCCACCCTGATTGAGGTTTCTGCCTCTTAAAAGGAAGTTTTTCCTTGCCACTTTCGCCTAGTGCTTGCTCTTGGTGGGATTTGTTGGGTCTCTCTGTGTGAGCACCATATTTTAAAGAGTAGACCTGCTCTGTATGAAAAGTGCCTTGAGATGACTTTTGTTGTGATTTGGCGCTATATAAATAAAATTGAATTGAAATTGAAATTGAAATTTGAACACATTCAAATTGAGGTTAAAACATTTTATCTGCTTTAAATCCAGTTGTTGAAACTGAAATTCCCCATATATAGTTGCACACAGTTCCACAATTCCTCAGAAAAGCACAGGTCAGTTTCAGGTGAAAATATTCTTTATGTCATAACAGGATGTTGGCTAAACATTACTACTGGTGTTTTTCCCTCTGTAGGGCTTTGTCATTGAACTTCTCCTGACACTGGAGTCGGGCATTGACACTCTAGCAGACACAGTCAAAAACTATGACCTTCTCACTGCCTTAGCACAGTAAGTCCATCTTCTTGTTTTCAGTAATATACTGATTTGAATGTGTATTAAAAAGTCATTTACAAATCTGTAAAATTTTTTACAGAACCTCACCCCGTGATCACCTGTTGGGGCCTAAGTTTGCTGCCAACAGGAAAAGCACAGGCCAGCTGAACCTGAACAGCAGTGGTCTGTACCATTATGTCCATACTCGCAGCAACTCTCTGCGGGCGAGCCTGATGGGTGAACGAAAAGGTGACAGGCGCAGGAGTAACACCCTAGACATAGCTGACCGACTCGGCGGTAGCCACGGAAACCTGGCACGCACGCGGAGCTTATCGTCACTAGGTGGGGGAGGGGGTCCAGGGGGAGACGCCATCCCCCCCGTGGACCCTTCAAATCTGATGGCCACTGTGTTCTGGATCGCCGCCTCTTTGCTGGAGTCGGACTACGAGTTTGAGTATCTGCTGGCCCTGCGGCTGCTGAACAAGCTGCTGGGCCAGCTGCCTCTGGATCGTGCAGACAGCAGAGAGCGTCTGGAGAAAGTCCAGGCCAAGCTGAAGTGGTACAGCTTCCCTGGTTTGCTGCAGCTCTTCCTGAAGGGCTTCACCTCTGCTTCTACTCAGGAGCTTACCATCCACCTGCTCAGCAAACTCATCAGTGTCTCCAGACATACACTGATAGACCCTTCACAAGTGGCAGGTACGTGAGATATATTATGCCGGCTTCTGACCTACTGATAGGTTTGAAATCTGAAATTTGACATTGTATAGTAACCTTTGATACAAATGGATTTACATACAAACTTTGCTTATTATCTTCATTGCATGTAGTGTGTTTCTGTGATTGGTTTTTTTGATAACTTGTTAATATGTCTTATATTTCATTACTAATTCTGTGACACGCCTGTAGGTTTTCCTTTGAATATCCTGTGCCTCCTACCACACCTCATCCAGCACTTTGACAGCCCGACTCCTTTCTGTAAGGAGACAGCTGATAAGATAGCCAAGGTGTGCGCAGACGAGAAGTCAGCCACTCTCTCAAATCTGGCCCACATGATGAGCCTGTACAGCACACACAGCTACTCCCGCGACTGCACCAACTGGATCAATGTGGTCTGTCGCTACCTCCATGATGCCTTTGCTGAGATTACCTTGAACCTGGTCACTTACTTGGCTGAGGTATGTAAGATCAAGATCAAACTTGTTGCTGTTAGTCACATATGGTAAGATAAAACCAGTAATGTATCCATCTCTGTCTCTCAGTTGCTGGAAAAGGGCCTCCCCAGCATGCAACAGTCCTTGTTGCAGATCATCTACAGCCTGCTGAGTCATATTGACCTATCAGCAGCGCCTGTCAAACAGTTCAATCTGGAGATTATGAAGATCATTGGCAAATATGTTCAGGTGAGCCTTCACCACACTTCATGTGTAGTTTTGATCTAATACCACAATCAGTCCTGTGCAACTTTTTTTTGGCTTATTTTATTAATAACTTAACAGATAAAGAAAACTTACTTATTAGGTATATGTTTTTTCTTATTATTAATTGGATACATTACATACATTATTATTTTCTTTAACCACCTGGACCAGGAGCTAACCTCCAGGTCTCTGCAGTGATGGGTGAGAATCTTACTCAAACACCACTTGGATGCAGTGCGTAATGTGTAATAATTATTGTATTTTTACTGAGCACAGCCTATTTTCACATACAGCCTGGTGTATGTGAATACTGGGGTGATCTGGTCTATAAATAGTGGCACAACTGTGAATAAGAAAGACTTAACATATCTCACAGGATCATTGTTTAGAGGTCTTTTTGATGCAGCCACAGCTCTTTATGGAAGCCTTTTACCAGCCCTGACCCAGGGCACTTTGTGCTTCTCACTCACACTGCTTCTGACAGCTGTTATACCATTATTGCCTCAGGCTGATTTTGTACTGACTTACTACCAGTGTTGCCTTGTGTAGAAAGCATTGTATTTGTGCGTATACAGTATTTCACTCACTGCATGTGCAGTGGTGTGCACTGTGAGTTGTATTTGTTTGCTGTCCTCTTTAGTTCCCTTGACATGAACGTAGACCATACATCATGGAAAACATACAAAATACAAATGGCTTCAGAGACCGTCTATAGCTTCTCTCTGTAGGGGATTATTTGATGTTCTGAGGGAAAATATGTCCATCCACATTCATACAGTCTACAGAAACACCTACTCAGCCTGATATCTCACAATGGAATCATTATATTTCTGTATTTTTTACAGAGCCCACACTGGAAGGAGGCCCAAAACATTCTGAAGCTGGTGGTGTCTCGCTCAGCCAGTCTTGTTGTTCCAGATGATGTGCAACGCTCTTACAGCACAGAGTCGTGCGGCTCTCCAGAAATTGCCTTCACACGTATATTCAACAACTCTTCCAAGGAGCTGCCCGGCAAGACTCTGGACTTCCACTTTGACATCTCAGAGGTCAGTTTCTGCCTCTGTATCTGCTTTTGACTCCAGTTTACACTTACCTTATTGTTTTCACTTTTAGGATATTCTCTGTATTTTAACGGGTGTCATTTGACTTTATAGACACCAATCATAGGGCATAAATATGGCGATCAGCGTACTGCGGCAGGCCGGAATGGAAAGCCGCAGGTGATTGCTGTAACCAGGAGTACTTCCTCCACATCATCTGGCTCCAACTCCAACGGACTGGTGCCAGTAAGCTGGAAGAGGCCTCAACTCTCCCAGGTACCTGCTCAAATAGACACAAACACTGTGCTCTAACTCAAACCAGAAGGCAGGAGGCAGCACTGACTCTAGATGAAGCTTCACCAAATCCAGCTGTGATCTATCTTTATGTCTGTCATTTTGATCTGATATTTGCCAAAAATACCCAATAGAGCCAGCTAAACCAGTTATCTTTACAGCAAGTTGATGGATCTAAACCAGAGACCGAATCGGGAAAAAAAAACGACCTACCCAGGCATAAAAACACACATTGGCATTGTGAGAATACTACATTGTGGTACAATTTTCCTACTGTAACAGTAATAAAAGTGTGTTTTTGCTACTGTTGGTTCATTATGAACAACACACAAACTATTTTGTCCAATGTACAAACAAAAGCTTTAAACACATCAAACAGTGAAATCATGTTGAAGACTTGTCTTAATTTCACTTTATCTCTCTCTGTGTTACTTACAGACCTGGTGGTGTTGGATGTTTGTGTGTGTGTATAGGTTGTGCACAGGGTAAAGCACTCTGAGACATTTTATATATGTTTTCTTGTTACAGAGAAGAACCAGAGAGAGGCTGATGAATGTCCTGTCTTTATGTGGCCCAGAGTCTGGCATTCCCAAAAATCCATCTGTAAGACTCCTCTCCTACTCTAAAGCCTCAGATAAGGTCTCTGTAAATTCATTGAATACCACCGCTGTTACTATATTTTATTTGTGTCGTTGTTGATTTTGATTGATGTGATTTTTGTTCAAATAGTGTTTTATTTGTGGTCATACAATAACTGTATTTTACCATTTTAACAACAAAGACTCTCTTTCCTTCCTTCCTGTGCAGGTGGTATTCTCATCCAATGAGGACCTGGACTCTGCAGACCAGCAGACCAGTCTCATACCCACAGTGGAGGAGGTGGTCAGAGAGGAGGAGGTGCAGGGAGAAGATACGGGCAGTGAGCAGCAGTTTGGTGTCTTCAAGGACTTTGACTTCTTAGATGTGGAGTTAGAGGATGCTGAGGTGAGAATTTACTGTAAATCCGACGAACTCATACACACACACACACACACACAACAAGGCTTCTGCGCAGGTCCGGACAGTTGGAAAATGCATGAAAAACTGCTGTAATTTTCTTATACTGAAAAGATAATTAATTGAAGGAAATGTGGAGGAGCTAACTGGGGAAAATTTATAAATCATCATAAAAAGATTACAGTTTTCAAATCCACTTGCATACTCAGTTCTGTCACTCTTCATCTCTACTCTTTTCCATACTGTATTTTGATGGGTTGTTCCAGCTTAACATTTATGTCTTGTATGTCCAACTTGTGTCTTATTTGTCCTGACTACTGTAGTACAGAAATGTCTGTCTTAAGTCTACTAACACATTTATTCCTTCTCTTCTCTTGCCACAAGGAGTTGCAGGTAAGTCTGTGGGCCAGAAAGCTATTTAGAGATGCTGTTCTCTGCAGTGCCCCGGTGTCTCTCTGTGTTGTCACCAAATAAAGTGCTGTAGTACTCCTTGATTTGAAATCATTGCTATTGTGATTGTGAACCCTTTATTTTTATAGATTTTAGAGCATTGCCTCATGAACCATCTCAAAACATGGAGATCAAAAAATCATCTCACCCACTCATATATGATTTGTTATTTATTTATTCATTTATTTTGTGGAATGTTATTGTTATGTCTTGTGTTTGTTTCCTTCTTTTGTAAAATCAGCCCCAAACCCTGCTGTTGTGTGTGTGCACTGTGTCTTACTGCTGTTGTTCTGGTTGTCCTGCAGGGGGAGAGCATGGACAACTTCAACTGGGGGGTGCGACGTCGCTCCCTGGAGAGCATGGACAAAGGGGACACGCCGTCTTTGCAGGAATGCCAGTACACAGGCAGCACGCCAAGCCTCAACCTCACCAACCATGAGGACACAGACGAATCGTCTGAGGAGGAGGTACTGAGTGCTAGCCAGATTCTCACCCGCTCTGGCCTTGTAAGTCTCACTCTAATCAGGGTCCCCACCCACCCCAACCCTCCCACCCAACCCACCATGCTCCTCACACAGCCCGCTGGCATGGTGTGCGTGTGTATGTGTGCGTACTGAGCTGGACCTGCTGCCGGTGTGGACAGGGGCTAGATGCTTGCTTCTTCGCTGGTGGTAGACGCCCCCTTCAAACCTTAGCCCAGTCCCTCTACCCTCTGACTGCTAGATTAATGCTATTGGCCTTTCTTATATTTGTTTTTATTTTTACAATAGGTAAGTACAGTGTAGGAAAATTTAAAAAAAATTGGTTCACTTCACATTGACTCAAGGTAAATCTGTGACAATTGATAGTTTTATTGAAAGAGAAATAATTGATTAAAATTCCAATTTAAAACATAATTCAAGTATGAAATATAACAAGTGTTAGAAATCAGAATGACAGCATGCTCCTTTTGCAGTATATAACTCTTCGGCTGCTCATCTCTAACTCTTCTTTGCTTTGTTTCGCTTTATAAGCAAGATCTTATCCAAAGCTGCTCATAAAAGTAATGCCATTAATATAAATGCTTTACTTTAGTTTTAATAGGGATATTTTCTTTCTCTTCTCTCCTGCTCTTCTTGATCTTAGTAGTGCATGGTGAGAGAATGAGCTTTTGCCTCTAGTGGACATGTGCCCCAGAAATGTTTTATATTATAACACTGAAAAAATGAGCATGAAGCATCTCTGTACTATTTAAACAGAATTTGTAGAAAAGTTGAGGGTAATATATAATTGATTTTATTGACGTTGGCATGATCTTACTTTTTGCCTGAAGAAATTTTAAAGAATGGAATTAGTTGAATGGAAGACTAAAATGACTAAACATGCTCTGCTTGATACAGAAACATGGGTAATGTAACTTTTTTGTTCAGCTGCCTAATAAGCAACACAAATCATGACTGTTTAAAACGGTGAACCCGGAGATAGTGTTAAGACCATGTTAAAGTTAATTCAGTATTGCACTAATTCCACAGAAACAGGCATATAATGTACAAAGTGGCCAACTGGCTCTAAACTAATCATTAGCTCTACTATAATTAATAATAAGGTTAATTGTATGCTAACATATTAAAGCCAGCACATCATCAAAGAATGCTATATGCAAAGGAATGCTACATGGAGTATTAACAATATGTAAGGGTGCAATTTTATTGAAGAGTACACCTACAATGGTAACATAACTTTGAAACAAAAGTTTACATATTAACGATATTGAGAAATTCTCCTGAAGTAATTCTTGTTCACTCTCTTTGTTGACATAGTGACACCCTTAGCCCTCAGTGTACTTTTAATAATGGTGTGCATCAAACTAGATTATGTATGTGTCTCAACAGTGAAGCTAACCGACCTGAACCGATATATTTCATATTTCTCCTCCAGCTTAACAGTGACTCGGCTACAGACGACACCGCATCCAACCATGTGGACTCTTTACAGCAGTCTCAAGAATCGTCCAGCAGCGCCCTTACTGAGGAGGCAACTGTCCATCCCTCTCTGCCCTCCCTTCCTCGGTTGGATAGCCCCATTTTGGAGATGGCCCACTCAGACAGCACCAGCAGCCAGCTGCCTGAGGTGCGATCAATCGGGAGCAGCAATAAACTGTGGTGCTCGGGTGCTTTCTAGCTTGTCCTTTTTCTTTCTGTTTGGCCTTTATCTGCTTTCGCTGTACTTTCTGGCTTGTCTGTTTTTGAGACAGAGGATCAGCTACCTTCAACCAGTTTTGGATGGGGTAAAAGTGCTGGTTCTATAATAGCGTTTCTCTCCTTCTGGGTTTAGACATTTGTGGGTTACTTTTGCTGCTTCTGACTTCTTTTACCACTAGCTTGCTTTGTTGCTCTGCTCTGGGTGTGGGTGCTGAAGGGCTAGCTCTTGCCCCCTTAGTAGCTATGTGGTGGGGCTTGCGTGTGTGATTTGGGGAGAGATGAAACAAAAGCTCACCTCAGGTCAGCTGTTACTGCTCACCTCCAATAACACAGCAACTGACCATTCCAACTAAATCCACCATTAAAAACTTGTGAAATGGACACCAGCTCCTTTCTCTTCGGCAGATGCATGTGTGAGTATGAGTCCATTACAAGTGGTGTGTTAACTCCTTTAATTTGCCACCATATTAACATGCCATAGCTTCTCTTGTGATGAACAGCTTTGCTATCTACTGTGACTGACATTTATCACTTATACTAACAATGGTGAGTATATTATGTTGTCCTGATTTGCAATTTGAACGTACAGTGTGGGAATAGCAAAATTTAAGGGAAATCTTTTACCATCAAATATAAGAATAGTCTTAACTCATACATATATTTATAAGTTGGTTTTCCTATCCCCTAAATGATAGTTCTCTACACACAGAACTGAATGTAACTTTCTAGGAACTCAATCCAGCCAGTGGTATCAATATCACTCCAAGGACATCTCCCCCATCACAACCCCAGCTCTTAGTGTAATGAGCCCTAGATAAAACCATCAATACTCTTACTCATTCCCTCCAGGATGGCCACGACCATTTCTAAAAGCTTTCTGTAATATAGCTGCTGTCTCTGTGATGTACTGGCCGCCTGCCACACTCAGCATTCCTAATGCATTAGACTTTTAAATAAATAAAAAAAAGAAAAGAAAAAACAAGACAGGAAAAAAACAAGTGCTCTTAATTAGAACCCCCTTTCTTTGCTGTCTCCCAGCATATCCCTCCTCTGTGTAGGTTCTTTACATAAACATGATCAGTTTACATGTAGAATTTATCTGGTGTTTCCTGTGTCTGCGTCAAGACACTGTTGATTACTGATGTTTGGTGAATTTATTATGTAACGAATACAGTCCATCATTTATGTGTAGTTGTGGAGTGCGGGTCATAAATCAGTCATTCAGATGTAACGTGCGTCAGAGCGTATACATCTCCTTCATCTGCTGTCCTGTTGCCTCTCACTCCCTGGCATTGAGGTCAAGTTTTTAGTGGCATTTCAGTGATAGATGATATTAGCTCCTGTTTATTGATTCTTTTTCTTTTTCTTTAATTTCTCATGAGAGACGTTAACTTGGAGAGTGACATAAGGAGCAATCTCCAAGGATGTGAACATCGTAAAAAGCGCTGACTTAAAAGTCCCTCTTGGATAATTGAAACTAATATGTATTCTTAAGTACAGGCCATAGCAGTCTTAATTCAGGCTATATAAAGGTTAAACAGTGAATTTGTGTGCAGTTGACTTTAAGATATGTCGTTGTCATGACAACCAATTTAACTGTTGTTGAAAAAAAAAGATAATAATTTATAATTTACTTTAATCTGATATCACCTGCTGAGCTGCACCTGAGCGCCCTCATCTGGCTTTACCTTGCAGGATGCTGTAAGCATGACGGCAGCGGACGAGCTGAGCAGCAGTGTAAGTGAGGACACGGGGTTTTGTAGCGCCCCCCCACTGCCCTCTGACCCGCCAGAGCTTTGTGACCTCCCAGACTCGCAGGATCCTCAAGAATCTCAGGATGCTCAGGACCCCCAAGAGACCCAGGACCCTCAGGAAGACCTGGATCCAGCCCCCCCTCCCCCGCTGGCCATAGTCACCCCACCGGGGTCCCTGTGTGAAGAGGAATCGCAGACAGTCCTGCCACTGTCTCTGCCACTGCCCATGCCACCAGAGTCAAAACCAGATCCTGATCCAGACCCAGACAGCACCTGTGGCTCTATGTGGGAGGAGGATGTGACACAAGCTCTAAAGGAGCTGGATGAGCGCTGTGAGGAGGAGGAGGCTGACTTCTCTGGCATGTCCAGGTAAGTGGATCAGAATTTTATATTGGATCAGACAGAATGCTGGATGCATGCAGGTCAGGCTTCCCTCTCCCATCTGCATGATCTGCACACATCAACTAAGATCTAAGTACCTGAAACGACAAATAAAGCTCTCATATCTGAGTTTTTAACACACACTATACCACCACAAACATATGTGAGTGTATTGGGCCTCATTCCATATGACATGAATTCAGGTTCATAATTTACATTTTCTGTCATCTATGAGAATTGGACTTTCTTGACTGTCCGTGCCTGTGCTTCAAGCCAGACAAACCACAGCAAGATATATGCACCACAATCAAGAGCAAAGAGATCCTAACATATTGGAGGTACAAGAAAAGTAAAAACACTGTTGTGAAATAAGTGCCAGAAACTGAGATCTTGTCCTGTCATGGCGGGCAGGGTTTCAGGCACGTTTTATGGTGGAGGCTCCCAGCCTCCCCTGAAATAAGATCGCCCCACTCACATCAGAGAATATAAAATATAAAAATATAATCTTGAGCTTGTCAGGCATCAGGGAAAATTAACAATAGTGCTCAGAGCAAAGGCTGCATATTTGAGGTGGTGGTTGAACCCAGCAACCCAGAGGTTGATTAATTTCTAATTGGTTTGATCACATTGTATGTTCACTTTGCGGTGTCTTAGTTTTTACAAAGCAGGGCTTACCTCCTCTGCTAACCAGTACCCTGGAGATAACCTTGCAACTTTCCACTTAAGAAAGCAATGTCTTTAAATAAAACTACATGATTTTACATAATCATTTCCTGTTTTCATTATAATAAAAAGTCAAGTCTGTGAATTAAAGAATCACTTGGATGTGGTCATTTATGAAGCTATATGGATTACAGTATGTAGCTAGTCTAGCTTCTGTGAGATGAAGCCATGTGAGATGGTATGATGAGTAATGTCTCATTTGGCATAGATCCCTTGTGGGCTGGGACTATGATGGTGGGCCAGGGCAGGTTGGCTCCAGTCCACTTCTAAACCTTTCCTCTTCAAGGTGGGCCAATTCTAGCTGGAGGACAGTTGTAAAGTCAGGGTTTTAAACTACCCTCAAGCAATATGAGGAAGCAAAGCTGAACAAACACATGCACACACACACACAGGCACTGTCAGTCATTGAGCTTGGTACTAACGTACATCACTGTATCAAGGTCTTTAACTAAGCTGAGCCACATGTGATTGATAGGCAAACGTGTGAGTGGAGTGTACTCTGAGTGATTGTCTGCAAACACTTAACTGTTATTCTGTGTATGAGGATTTATGTGAGTGGGAGAGAGCAAGATAAAAACAACTCAGCAATATTCTACCATTGCGAGGTCGAGAACTGACTCTGTTCGGCAGAACTGTGTGTATGTGTCAGTGTGTGTAGAAGCCTAGCTTGTATAGAGCTCTCTGCAGTCCTGTGTGGGATGGGAGTGCAGTGCGCTAGTGCTGCTAGCAGTTGCAGCACAGTCGTGCTGCAGACAAGGGGAGAGAGTAAGGGAAAGAGAAGCGATAGTTGGGGTGAGGATGAGGACAGAGACTGTGTCCGCTGCAGCGCTTGGTAGCGCAGGCTTTAGATACTTATATTCTGTCTGCCTCTTCAGACTGTTTGGTCCTACTGGCCTGTGAGTATCTGCTGTACGTGTGTGTGGAGGAGAGCGACAGAGGGAGAGAGACAGAGAGAGAGAGTGGTTTGCATGATGCTAAAATGCTAATAGCTCATATGTTGTTATTGTGCTGGAGCACTGCAGTAGATTAGAGCTCTCAATATACTGCAGCAAAATCTGCAGTGAGGGAGGCAGAGAGACAGCGATGTGAGGTTGTTTACTTGCAGCAAGTGATGACGAGCATGTGTTTGTGTTTACATTTGTCCTTCAGTAAAGACCTAGGGGAGTGTGGAACATGTCGGATTGTAGCTTATTGGCCCCTGTGTGTGTTTCAGTCAAGATGAAGGTGACGCAGACTGCTTCTCAGAGATTCAGGCCTCTCCGCCCCCTTCGCCCTTCCTCTCTGCCATCCTGGCAGCATTCCAGCCTGTTGCCTATGACAATGAGGAAGATGCTTGGCGTTGCCATGTCAACCAGATGTTGTCAGATACAGATGGCTCCTCTGCTGTTTACACGTTCCACGTGTTCTCCAGGCTCTTTCAGGTAAATGCCCACTAAATGCTTTTTGTTGTATTTTTGTTCTTTTCGTTGGCAGAGCTGCATCATCTCAGTTGTGTCTGCAATCTTGTTTAGCTTAGCTTTAGAATGCTAGCAATCTTGTTATTGTTAGCATTCACAGATTTTTTTCTTATCTTTAATAAATTCCACATCCTTGTTCATTACAGAGTATTCAGAGGAAATTTGGCTCCATTACACATGCATCTGTTCGCTTTCTCGGGGAAAGGCTCCAGCGAATGGGTAATCAGTTCCTCAGCTCCCTGGAAGTCATGACATCTCGCTCCCAGTGCCCCACTGTGATGCTGGATGCAGAGACGGTGAGGCTGCTCTGCATGGTTGTCTGCGATAATTTTGATTAAAAAATGATAAAGCTAGAATACAATACTGCGGTTTCAGTAAAACGTACCTGTTATTTTGCCAAAATAGTGCTGCATGTTATGCATATCCCTTAATGTTTATGTGTGTCCTGCTGTAGATATTTTTGTGTCATGTACTGTGAATGTACTGGGTGTTGTTGTGGGTTAATGTATGTGGTGATCGCCCACTCACCTTCAGAGAATATAAAATATAAAAATATAATCTTGAGCTTGTCAGGCATCAGGGAAAATTAACAATAGTGCCTAGAGCAAAGGCTGCATATTTGAGGTGGTGGTTGGAACCTACAAACTCAGAGGTTGATTAATTCTCAATTGGTTTGATCACTGTATGTTCACTTTCAGTGTGTCTTAGTTTTTTACAAAGCAGGGCTTACCTCTTCACAACTAGTACCCTGAGATAACCTTTGCAACTTTCCACTTAAGAAAGCAATGTCTTTAAATAAACTACATGATTTTTACATAATCATTTCCTGTTTTCATTATAATAAAAAGTCAAGTTCGAATTAAAGAATCACTTGGATGTGGTCATTTATGAAGCTATGGATTAAGGCATGTAGCTAGTTCAGCTTCTGTGAGATGAAGCCATGTGAGATGGTATGGATGAGTACGGGTTCATTTGGCAAGCAGATCCTGTGGGCTGGGACTATGATGGTGGGCCAGGCAGGCTGGTCTGTCCACTTCTAAACCTTCTCTGGAAGGTGGCTACCCTAGCCGGAGGACAGTTGTGTCAGGGTTTAAACTACCTCAAGCAATATGAGGAAGCAAAGCTGAACAAACACATGCACACACACACACAGGCACCAAGTCAGTCATTGAGCTATACTAACGCACATCACTGTATCAAGGTCTTTAACTAAGCTGAGCCACATGTGATTGATAGGCAAACGCAGAGTGGAGGTACTTGAGTGATTGTCTGCAAACACTTAACTGTTATTCTGTGTATGAGGATTTATGGAGTGTAGAGAGCAAGATAAACAACTCAGCAATATTCTACCATTGCGAGGTCGAGAACTGACTCCTGTTCGGCAGAACTGTGTGTATGTGTTGCGTGTGTAGAAGCCTAGCTTGTATAGAGCCTCTGCAGTCCTGTGTGGGATGGGAGTGCAGCTGAAAGTTACAGTGCTGCAGCACAGTCGTGTTGCAGACAAGGGAGAGAGTAAGGAAAGAGAAGCGACATAGTGAGGATGAGGACAGAGACTTGTGTCTGGGCTGCAGCTTTGGTAGCGCAGGCTTTAGATACTTTCATATTCGTCTGCCTCTTCAGACTGTTTGGTCCCACTGGCCTGTGAGTATCTGCTGTACGTGGTGTGTGGAGGAGAGCTACAGAGGAGAGACAGAGAGAGAGAGTGGTTTGCATGATGCTAAAATTATTAGCTCATATGTTGTTATTGTGCTGGGAGTTAATCGTAGTAGATTAGAGTTTCAATATACTGCAGCAAAATCTGTGAGGGAGGCAGAGACAGCTTATGAGGTTGTTTACTTGCAGCAAGTGATGACGAGTATGTGTTTGTAGGTTACATTTGTCCTTCAGTAAAGACCTAGGGAGTGTGAATATGTCGATTGTAGCTTATTGGCCCCTGTGTGTGTTTCCAGTTTAAGATGAAGGTGACGACTGCTTCTCAGAGATTCAGGCCTCTCCGCCCCCTTCGCTTCTTCCTCTCTGCCATCCTGGCAGCATTCCAGCTTGCTGCTCTATGACAATGAGGAAGATGCTTGATGCTGCTATGTCAACCAGATGCTGTCAGACAGATGGCCTGCTGTTTCATCGCTCCACGTGTTCTCCAGGCTCTTTTCAGGTAAATGCTCACTAAATGCTTTTTGTTGTATTTTTGTTCTTTCACAGCAGAGCTGCATCATCTCAGTTGTGTCTGCAATCTTGTTTAGTTTAGCTTTTAGAATGCTAGCAATCTTGTTATTGTTAGCATTCACAGATTTTTTCATCTTTTAATAAATTCCACATCCTTGTTCATTACAGAGTATTCAGAGGAATTTGGCTCCATTACGCATCTGTTCGCTTTCTCGGGAAAGGCTCCAGCGAATGGGTAATCAGTTCCTCAGCCCTGGAAGTCATGACATCTCGCCTCCCAGTGCCCCACTGTGATGCTGGGATGCAGAGACGTGAGGTTGCTCTCTCTGCATGGTTGGTTCAAGTATAATTTTGATTAAAAAATGATAAAGCTAGAATACATCATGTGTTTCAGTAAACGCACTCGTTATTTTGCTAAATAGTGCTGCATGTTATGCATCCCTTAATGTTTATGTGTCCTGGGTTGCAGATATTTTTGTGTCATGTACTGTGAATGTACTGGGTGTTGTTGTGCGTTAATGTATGTGGTGTCCTGTCTTGCTGTTGTAGCTGGTCTCTTGTGGACTGTTGGAGACTCTGAAGTTTAGTGTGCTGGAGTTGCAGGAACACCTGGACACCTACAACGCCAAGAGAGAAGCGGCAGAGCTTGTAAGTCACCACATATCTTCCACACTGACATATATCTGCTCCCCCATTCTCTTTGAACCTTTTCCCTCAGGCTACGTTGCCTCACATCCTTTGTGAATCTGAAGACTGCCACAGCTGCGGTTATAGTTGCTGTGTCAGGATGTGGGGGGGGGTTGGGGGGAGCTATAAAGAACAGTCTTATAATGCCATCTCATCTGATGAGCATAGGAAGCATGTGTAAATTGCCCTCTATCCCTATGCCATCACACCATGGAAGACCAGGAGGACATAAAGACAAATAGCTGATGCTGTAAAAGATAAGGCCAGTGTGTCTCATCAGCAGGGCAGACATTGAATCAGTGTTGTGTAAGAGTAGATTTAGCTGCCGTTAGTGTCTGCATCACTAGTGACATCCCCCGCTGAAGGGATAAAAATAACCCTCAGCACTCCTAAATCAGTTATAGAAGGCCAGGCAGGAGGAGCTGTGAGGGGTGGGAGGAAACACGAAGGGGGAGGGGAATGAGGAGAAGAGACGAGACTGGAGAGGGTTCTGGGATGCAGGGGTGCTAATTGAATGAGACGCATCCCTGGAGGGCTAGATATCATCCTGCTCTTCGGAATAGGCCTCTTTAATTCATCATACAACACTCTTATTAACTCCCTGACCAACCTTATTACATACTGCAGGCAGATGTAGATGCATATGTTCGAAAAGAGAAAACACTTGTATTCCCCTGCTCCCCTAATCTGTATATGTTTTTTCCTCCTCCTGCCTTGGCTCTCACCCTCCCTGTCCTCCTCACCCTGTAGTGGCTGGAGAACTGGCAGGAAAACATTTGGGGACAAAGACAGCAACCAAATTCCACCCAACACTATGCACAGTAGGAAATGAACACTACGCAGATGCCAAGGAATGTTTTTTTTTGTTTTTGTTTTTTGTTTTTTTCCCATTTATGATGACTGTTTGGCTTTAAGAATCAAGAAAAGAACAAGAAAATCATTTAAGAGTGCAACTGAATGAGTGAATTTTGTAGTGAGGTCTCTGCACTGAGACGTGAAGTCCAACTGAAATTTCAACTTTTTTTTCTGCAGCAGAAACCAAAAAGGAGAAATTTATATTTTATATTTGTTGTTTGATGACAACACTGTCTATAAATGGAGAATTTACTTAGAACAATGGAGAGTCGATGAAACTGCCACTGGTAAAACATATTTGCATAAAGCACACGTCAGCATTCTGTCATAGGCAGATGACAGCTTGCTACACAGCAGAGGAGCAATTTGACTTTTGAACAACAACAAACTCCACGGTAGCTTTCTACAAATTTTCCCTCCTTACAACAGGAACATATCTTGTATTACACCTCAGCTTGATGAATATTCACCAGAGAAAGGTGGACTGGTTGCCACCAGTTTGCAGGCTGTTTGCTAATTAGTACCTCGTTAGCTGCAGCATGAAATATCATAAACTTTATGCGCAAGTTTGTATACTTGGTCTCTTGTTCCTCCTGGTGCTCAGCCACAGTTGCCAAAAGCAGTCAAACAGACACTGACATGCCTATCCAGCTGGCTAGTTGAGGCCAAAGAAAGAATACTTTTTTCTCTTTCTTGGCAACAAAAACGTTAACAATACATTTAAGGAGAAACTTGACTTTGGTTGAAAAAGAGACAAATCTAAATGTGATTTGTGTTGGACTTAAATGCAATTTGCAGGGTTTTCTGTCTGTTATAAAGTTAGGTTTATATTTGTTTCATATGGTTGCTTAGATAATTGCATCAAACAGAATCTAAGAGAGATGAAAATTAATTCACAGATAGACACCCAGTTTTCCACAAATACCATTATCTTCAGTTGTTGTAGTCTTGCATGGTCTCTCACTTCACATCCTAGAGTTTGACACTTTTCACTAGCTCGAGCTTCTTGCACAGATCTGTGGACTTAAAGCTCACAGCTTCCTCTGTGTTTTCCACCCACAAGAAGTGTTGTCAGGTAAAAATCGATGTGTGATGTCTTAGTCTCAAGGGCAACACATTAAGATGTATTTACCCACCTCCTTCCTCTGTCTGTTGCCTCTACTTCATGTCTTTTTTTCCTCACCATACTGTACATTCTCAGTTTCAGAGTAAAGGTTTTCACCGCTGAAGTAGCCTTCAAGTGTTTGGGTTTCATTGGAGCCTTTCCTGACCTGTGTGAAAGAGAGATGATAAACCACTGCTCTGCCCGCCAGGTCACTGCCCAGCTGCCATGTTAAAGCTCACTAATTTTGGTCTTTTCTTCCTTCTGTTTTGTTTGTTGTTTTTGTGTGTGTGTGTGTGTGTGTGTGACCTGCTCACCCTTCTTGCTTAGCAAATGGAAAATCTAGCAGTAAGTGGTTCTCATATTATAGACTCTTTAATACTAATCATGACATCCGGACAAAACACTGGACCATCTCATCTCTCTCTGTACATGGTTTCAGGCCTTTGCTGCTGATATCCAGAGAACAGCTCTGCAGCCACCCCCATCTATGTCTGTATTCTGCCTCTGCCTTGGATCGATCATGCAACCAGCTGAACTCCCATCCACCCAATCGCAATGTATTCTGTTATCCTGTATATGCTTTTTCTGTTGCTATCTGACTGGATAATCAGCGTTCAACCTCTGTACTGGTACACTGATTCTGTCTGCTGATAGATGTAAACTTGTATTCAGTGTAGAGTTAGTGATGATTTCAGAGGGGGATGCTGCCCTGGGTTATCAGTAGGAGAGGATGGGTGGAGAGTTCATATTGTTGTCAGGATAGAGATTACTTAGACTACTTTCATTTTGCATGTTTATTGTTCCCATTGTTACCATTTTTTTTCTCCCTCCATGTTTTCCTGGATTAGGGTCTTAATGTTAAGTAATTACCCACTTCTTTGAGTCATTCATCTCGTCAGCCATAGCTGGTCACAGTGGCCCTTAGGGAGCATTACAAGTGATGGATACTTTTCTAAGTGAGATCTCATGACTAATATTCTGGTAGTAGTAGTAGACTCACCTCTTGCTCCATGGCCCGTACTGGATGGCGCCTCGCTCTAGGCCGTGTTAACCTTTTCATCTACTCCCACGTCTCTAACCCAGGATACCCATCTGTCTAATCATTTGATCATCAGAGTCATTTCAGTGCAGCCTTGGCGATTATAAGCCGGCACATAAATTTCATTTTTCTTTTCTGTCTCTGTAGGAGCTGGAGTTATGTCGCAGGCTCTATAAGCTACACTTTCAGCTGCTGCTGCTCTTCCAGGCTTACTGTAAGCTCATCAGCAGGGTGGATACCATCAAGAGGGAGGCAGAGGTGAGACTAACACACACACTGGATTTGATGTTGGTCACTTCTCCAAAATGAACTGGATGTGCATGAATACATGTGTTGTTGAGTTTTCATAGAACATGTCTGTAATTTATCCTAGATTTAGTTGGAGTTTAAGTTTGCCTTAGAAAGGCAGAATGTGAAATTGCCAGCTTATCTGTCTTATCTCTGCTGTCAGAGAAACAAGAACAGACAAATTGCATTATCCTGCATCATGCTGTAAAAGCAAAAAAAGGGATGTTTACCACTGACTGTTGCCTCACTGTCTCTTTTCCATAGCTGTGTTTTATTTCACATTTAAATAATACATCAGTTGCCATTAAGTTGTGTTATAAAATCCAGTTCAGGTGTTGTTTAAATATCTTCTTTTAACTACAGGTTGGATAAATAATCATTGCTGAATCTGAACTGCAGCAGGTCCCTTTCTGGGCGGCATCTTAATGGAACTTTAATTAGATTAAAGTACTTGATGAAATTAAATAACTTCTCATGTGGAGTGATGGGGTCATCTATTTCAGTTAATAAGAGGTGTATTTTGCTGGCTTCCTGGGTGGATTTTGCACATGTATGCTGTATCATTCAGTGCCATGATATTCATATATTTCCATCTGTGTTTTTAAGGTGACCAACATGTCTGAAGAACTCACCATCCTCGAGAGCTGTTTAAAGGAGGCAGAAACAGGAAATGACGGACAGGAGGATGTGTGTATGTCAGACACTGCCCAGACCAACACAGAGACGGCCATCCAGTCACTGATTGAAACTCTGAGAGGCAGAGACTTCAGAGCTGCCCTCACGCAGGTCAAAATCTTTAGGTAAGATGGACGAAACAACAGAACAGCTCCACAGACACAAAGACATGAGTTAAACTTAAACTTGCTAGGGCTGAAATAATAAGTCAATTAAATAATTAGTCAGGTCACACAAAAACAGTACCAGAATATTGGTTCAGCCGTTTATTAGATGTGTTTGCTCTCAGGATCAGTTTAATGTCATGTATAATCACTGTAATGTAAGGATGACTACTCAGGTTCTTCAAAACCTTCTTTGCATGTAGTAACCTCCACCCTCCTTTGTCTTCAGGTCTCTGTGGCCCAATGACATCTTCGGCAACGAGACAGATAACGCAGTTCAGACCCTTCTGCACATCTACTTCCGTCACCAGACGCTGGGCCAGACGGGCTGCTTGGCGGTGGTGGGCCCCAGCAGGGACCTGTCTCAGGCTAGCACCCGCCTCATGGAGCTCAACCTGCAGATCCGTGAGGCTCTGAGTCAGGCGCAGGCCTGCCAGGCCAACACCACCATGGTCAGCACTGGACTGTGAGCCTGTGGTACTGCAGACTAGACTGGACAAAAAATACCCCCCCACCCCCACTCCCTACAGACCTCACCTCAGCTGTAGAGAGAGGGTAGGGAGTGAGGGGCTTCAGAGGAGGACGAGAGAGACTCCACCTTTAAAGGGCTAAAGGATGTGTGGGAATAACTGTGACGCTTAATATATATTATTACATGTATGAATGCTTAAAGCTAATATCTTTTCCCAGACTAAGCCACCTTGCAAAATTCAGTTGCAATAAGTCATGTGGTGGTGTGCCTGGGAAAGAATAAGAGAGGACGCAGTGGGATGATACCTTTCTTCTGTTTTTTGTGTCATTATTTTTTTTTTTTTCTTTTTTCTTTTTTTTTTTTTGCCGGATCTGACCTGATGGGCCCATCGTGCCGACCGGTCGCCTCCTCGGGACCCTCGGCTGGGTAGATGGTGTATGCGAGCATGTAAGACAGTCGAGAGGAGGGTGTCGTATGTGTGAGGACACACCGTTAAGATTCATAAGCAAACACAGAAAAATCTTGTTTAAAAAAAGTTTTCCAAAGCATGCTTGAAAGAGAAAAGCACTGCAAGAATATTTTTTTGAGAAATGTATTTTTTATTAGAGCTAACATCCTAGGTTGTAAATGTTAGGATATTTAACATGTAATTGTAACCCTGTGGGATATGTTTGCCTTCAGGGAGTGTAAAAAGAGAAATATATCTGTTTATTGATCTGCTTTGAGAGGAGAGTCCCCTTCAACAGGTCTTCACGCAAAACTCACTCTTTAACCAAATAAGTAGCTGCCTTTAGAGACTCTGACTGTGTGATATATATTGGATATTCTGGTATACGCTCACACACAAATGCATATAATTGCACACAAGTGCAGACTGGCTACAACTCATTATGGAAACATAACTTATTTTACTCTGTATATATTTTAGAAAATGTATAGTGTAAAACCAGTATTTTTCCCTTGTACTTTTGTGTAATGCACTGTTCATCCGAGTAGGATGTATGTATAAAGCTAATGTGATGAGAGAAAGCCAAGACCAGATTTGAGTCATTAATGATCCGCTCCACCTTTGTCATCCAATCACACAAACTTCAAAAATTTCCCAAAGGCTGCCTTGGTTGGTGGTTGTGGTCTTCCAAAAGGGGGTCAGGGCTCATTTGGGACAAGCCACCTGTCTTGCCTTTGTGATGGTGATGGCATGGGAGATCTAATGTAGCCTTTATCTCCTGTTTGACCGCATCAATCCAGCCAAGCCACGTCATATGCATTCCTTCTCTCCACTGTGATCTTTTTGTTATAGCACAGTGCCCCCCTGACATAGGCTCGACCTAAAGCCTCATGAAGGGGAGACCAAGGTGTGTGTTTGTCCATGTAGGTTGATCACGTTGCAAAGCAGCGCTCATCTTCCGCCACATTTTGATCCTGCTTTTTTTTCTCCGTGGGGAAATGGCTGTCATTGAAGCTGCGCTATGCTTTCAGAATGGCCCTACTTGCTGCTGTGACTGCAGGACATGAACCATTATCTGAATGCTTTCTGGAAATCTTGTCATGGCACATTGTAACAGTCACTGTACTCATTCCTCAGAGAGCTTTTTTTCCTGCTTGTCTGGTACATTTGAATGCTGTTCTTAATTATTTAATGAATATATTATTTACCTGGAAGATGTTTTAATGTGGAGGTGCATTATACTTTTTTTTTCTCTTGTTCACTCACATACCAGCCTTCTCTCTGGATAAATAAAAACCTAATCATACAGTATGAGCTTGTTCGTAAGTTGTTAAATTGTGGAAACATGACTATCAAATCAAAGGGCATTTTTGAGTTTTGCAAGTATGGAGTAAAACAGTATAAGACACTTCCCAAGTAAATCTGCTGTGGTGAAACTATGATGGTGCGTCACTTTAGACACTGCTGCTGCAAGGAATTGTGGGACAGCATTCTCTCCCTTTTTGTAAAGGAAGGTCCAGTATATCCTAGACTAAAAGATACGATAGAAAGCACTGAAGCTCTTGGACCAGCTCTTATCATGGCTGCCACTCAGATACTTCTGGGTCATTTCACTCCCTTAAGAACCTTCCTAAGCAAAAGGACTGTTCAACCGCAGCTTTGGATTAAAAGTACAGACTAATGAAGAAAAGCTCATTTAGATGAGCAGAAACATGTAGTTTGTAGTACATGATCCCTCTTGGCCACCACCACAAATTAAATTCACTTGAAGCTACTAATAAAGTAAATAAAATTTGACTAGCAGGACCTCAGTAAACAGTGGTTTTAGTCAAAATAATGCTTCAGCACTGAGTGCATGGTAGACATTTATTACACTGCCAAGTGTGCGGTTCTCACCATCAATTTCATCAACACAAAACAGGCATGAAATAAAGTAACAAATATATATCTTTTACATCCAAGTTGCAATAATTGCATCTGTAAATATGCCCCCTCCTCACAACAGGACGTTTACTGATGTATTAGAGGCAGAGTTCAGTGGAGGTGCTCCTCAGATGATGTATTTGAAGCTGAAAGTGCTGTCGCAGGAGAGCCGCTTGCCTTTGCATCTGCCACACAAGTCCTGTCTGTGGGGCCGTTTGGGGTCGACGTGGCGTTGTGTTATTGCACAGGAACAACGCGCTTTGTTGCAAGTCTGGGGAAAGGGGGTTTGTTTAGTAGTGACATATGGGCCATTTTAATTTACAGAACAAAGAAAGGGGCTCACATGACATGTGATGTCCTCAACACGATATGGGTTGAAGTCCTTTTGGCATTTTCTACAGTACTGCTTGAAGTAAACCTGGAACATACAGTACTTCAATTACAACAGGTTTAATCATACGGTAGCTTTGAAATGTTACCACAGCCCATTCAAATTAAGCATTTTGAGCACCAGTACCATACGGAACCTGAACTTTGGAAATGACATTAGGCACAAAAGTGGACAAGTCTCTTCTTTGGATTAAAACAAAGTAATTTCTGTGGTTGTTCACTTCTGAATGACTTGACTGAATTTTGGGTGCCTTAGACACAAGTGCTCACCTTGTTGGTGCCCTGAACACACCACACATAGGCACTCTCCCATCGCAGATTGCATTCTCTGCAGTGATAATATCCGTACTTCTGTTCCAGAAACTAATAAAAGACAAAAAAGGCAAGTCACTCATTAAGTGTTAATATCATTTTTGAATCCCCAGCTTGTCCCGGTGTAATTTTTCAGCTCAGTAGAACTTAACCATCCCAATGCCAAACTGGCTCAGAAGAGAACATTCAGAGTGTACAGCCAATCAGAAGGGGCCTGGTTTACTTAATATTCACCCCAAATTAAAACTATTTTTTTAAACATTATCCAAACAGGTATATCTTATTGTATCAAAGTGAGCTTTATTTGAAGGTGTGGTTTACAGCTCTGAATCAAGAGACTGCATCCATGTCCAGTTCATCACTCCTGAGTCCAAACAGATTCATTAGTCACTGTGGAGCAGCTTCAGGAACATGGGACAGTTGTATACAATATTGTAGGAACAATATATGAGCTCAATTTTTGGATAGCATTTCCTTTTGCATTTTTACCTCACATGATTTTCTTTTTGTAAAGGCACGTGAGTTTTGAAAGAGAAAGTTTATTTTGACATTGAAACTGAGACTAGATTCATAGTTTTACAGAGAATTTCGTTTTTAATCTTCAACCTTTATTTTTCAGTAATATTTCAACAAGTGAAAATGTGGAGCAGAGGTCAAGCCATTAGCTGTTAGTGGGTGGGGGGGCTGTTAGCGTGACACAATTAGCCCAATAGTCGACCTCTGGCTCACGGTTTAATCTAGAAGTTTCTTTAACGCCTGTAAATGAATAAAATCAAAAAGGAAACACCGTAGGTGCGTCAACGGTATAAAAGTATGTGTGTGTGTAGGGGGGCGTAGATAACTTTCCTCTACCTTGAAGTAAACGCCCCCTCAGCGCGCGCGAGTAAACTCACCTGGAAACGCACACGCGCCTTGACCTTTGACCCCTCTGTAGTTAGCTGCGCATCCTCGCTCTTCGCCTGTTTGGACTTCAGTTTCTCGCGCTGGTCCCGTTGTTTAGCGGCCTTCTCACCCTCAGCAGCCTGGGTATATTCGCTCTTCTTCCCGTCGCTTTTCTCCGCAGACTCGGGCGGGTCGCCGGGTGACTCTGCGGGCTTCGCCTCACCACAGGCGGCTTCCTTATTGTTGTTGTTGTCATCGACCAAGAAGGTGGTGACGCTTCTGTAGGCGATAGGCGAGTACACGGCGAGGGTGCGGGGGTAACGCACACCGACCGCCGCACTGAGGCTGACGCTGCCGCCGGGTGTCCCGGGCTCCTGCCTCCTTTTGCGCCGGAAGTCCCTCTTCATGGACAGGAGCGTCCGCGGGCCGATGGAGCACTGTACCGAGGCGTCCCTCTTCGGGTTGACCTGCACCGCCACATCTTTGGTGTTTGCCTTCCTGAGCCTCGGGGTGAGTTTGGGGTTGATTTGAGATAAGATGGACTTGAGCTGAGCGCGCTGCTGGTTGTTAAAGGCATCAGAAGTGTCCCCGTAGTGGGAGAGATAACTTTTATATTTCCACCCCGCGTCTTTAGCTCGGGGGTATCTGCCCATGTAAGGGTTGTAAGATGAATAGAAATAGCTGTCGACTGGCTCCTCACCATACGTTGCCATTTTGTTCAACCAACCGCAGCTGCTAGGTGTATCTATTTAAATAGATGAGGCAGCACGCGCTCTCCATCAGGCCTAATTAGAGTCAGGTGTGGAACCGGTTTCCTTTCCTCCCATCAAAGACACCAGACACGTGACGAAGGTATACAAGTTTCAGTTTTGTCTCTATACACTTTTTATTCTTTTGACACAGTTGATTTTAATGTGCACATATTGTACATTTTGTTCAGACTGTTAGTTGTGTTTGTGGAGCACAGATTCAGTTTGGCACTGCTCTGTTGGAAATCTGCACAGGAGAAGAGATTCAGATTTGTTTGTAAGATGTTTTAGTCCCTCTTACACACACACACACACACAGTTTTAAAGCACTGAAACTAACTGCTGTCTTGCTTTGATGGTGTGATGATTTTTTTTTTACAATATTAGACATGTATCAGGCATGTTTAAGATGAATGAATGAAGCTTATGACATAAAGCGCCTTTTTTCAGCCGTCACTCTGGATTTCCCTGCACAGTCTCCTTTTTTCCAGAATTTTCTTTATCAATGACAGCGATCAACACTATGAATCCATCTTCTTTTTTTTTCTTCTTTTTTTGCACATTAAACAGGGGTTGGATCAGGAGGACAGGGGTCCAACATGATGGTGTTCGGGTCGCTCACTGTCACAGCACCATAAGATGAGTCAAAGTCCTCGTCATCATGAAACCTCTGATATGTTATATCTGTGTCCTCGCCGTCCCCCGTGGGATCCGGTTTGTGCAGGACCTCCTTCCTGTACATCCTGTAGGCCAGGATGAAGACGCCGGCCTCGGCTGCTTGGAACAGGGCGTACAGCAGAGGGAACATGTACATCCCTCCCATCAGCTGAGGAGGGAAGGCCAGCTTCAGGATGGCGGTGCACAGCTGCACATTCTGGCACCCGGTCTCCAGAGAGACGGACCTGCGGCTGTTGGGCGGCAGGTCGAAGAGCACGGCCAGGCCGTAACCTGCGGCGTAGCCACACAGAGGCATCAGGATGGCCACCACGTAGACGGAGGGCGGGATGGTGGACAGCAGCTCCGGCCCCAGCATTGCTCCAGTCAGGATGAAGAGCAGTACAAGGGTGATGAGCAGGGACCACAGGGAGGCCTGGGAAGAGACAGACTCAGGATGAAGGTGATTTTCTGTTCACGTGGCAGCTGTTTTCTACAAGAGGACACCTTTTGACTGACATCCTGACAGAGGCATCCTTTCCTTGCTCTCTTCAAGGTTTCTCTCATATTTTATACCTGCTTTTTTGTGTTTTTCATCATGTGAACTAAGAGACTGTATGGATGTTGTCAAGACTTTGGATTGTGGGTTATAAATCTGGCTTGAAATTGACTTGACGTTTTAAACACAGGACTGGACTCTGTATCAAGGCGCCTCTGCTGCTTCAACTTAGTGTCTATTGGAAGTGATGTGCCCCTCCCTCATGTGTGGCTTTTATCAGAAATGAGAGGGAGGAGCTCTTCCTGACACAGCGCCTCTGATGTCACTGCTTGGCGGTCAGCATCCCCCTCTACTTGTGACAGGCACAGAAAATTACGCAGTGCGCTTTTGCGCAAAGGTAGCCCTTAACTAAAGTACGCACGGGGCTTAAATGACACAGAATTGAGCGACTTTAACCGATTTAACTGGTTAAACTTATTCACTGATTTGAAAAGTAACTTTGACAGTTTGCACATAAATTACCTTCAAAACAATGTCGGCTACGCGCGTGTAGCGGTACCTCAGCATAACCCCTAAACCAATGGGGATGAGAGTGCTGCACAGGGTCAGGATGATGGCCCCAAAGGGCATGAGGTTGACCACGGGTGTGTTGATCCAGGCCCGGCTGTAGATCCACAGGCACAGCGGCATCAGCACGAGCGCCAGCAGAGTGGACGATATGGTCATGATGATGCTGGGGAGAGGAGAGCAGAGGCGCGCCGTTATAAGGAGGGCAGGGTGGATGTGATCATCGGACACACTGTTGGATCAGTGTAGATAAGCCTGACAAAATATCTCACCGAGTGAAACTTTAGACAAAAGTAAAGTTGTTCTACTTTACACCAGTGGGTAACCTGCTGAGTAATAAGTGACTACATGTTGTTTCTCTAGTTGAGTGCAGTAAACTACCTTAGATTCATCTCTCCGTGCACCAGCAGAGACATGATGTTTGATAAGTTTCCTCCGGGACAGCAGCCACAGAGAAGAACAGCCATCGCTGCCACATCATCCAGAGAGAAGGCTAAAGCCAACAGAAAGGCCACCAAGGGCATGATAACAAACTGACACACCAGTGCCAGCAGCACCCCGACGGGTCTGCGGATATGTTCTCCAAGCTGGCTAACGTCCACCGTGCAGCCCAGTCCCAGCATGGTGAAGCAAAGGACAAGTCCCACAAACACATTGATTCCGTGACTGAGCGGGGAATCCCAAAAGGCGGGCATCAGGTGCGGGGAATCCGTCGGCGGAGCGGCCATAAAGTCCGCTCCAGCGGCAGTCCTGAACGCGCTGCCCCCAAGAAAGACAGCACCACTGGCCGCTCCTAATCCAGACATGGCTCCAACCTCCGGAGAATCCACATCTTGCTTCAGTGTGTCTAACATAAGAAAGTCTATCAAGCCGGCTTTTCGTGCGTCGCCACCCAACAGGCTGGAGTTCTCCATGGCTCAACAGGAGGACAGAGAGTCTCCACTTTGGGTTTGTGCCGGTAGGAGCCCGTGCGTAAAATGATTCCCCTAGTGGCGCACTGTCACTAATAAGAAGAAACAGCGGATCCAGCGGTCAGAGGATGTGATGGAGCCATGGCACTGACAGTCTTAAAGCGACTGACTGAGTCAGACTGGTGCCACGGATTGGTTCCCCGATAGACGCACATCGCTGGAGGGGAGTCTGCACACGGTCGTAAGCTTCAGCCAGAGTGGACGGGCCAATCGATAACGCCCAGGCTGCCCTTTTATACTGAGCCCCGCACGGTTTAAGGCGAAAGGTCCTGAAAATATCAATCTAATTATTACATATTGACCGTTTTCTATTTGGAAAATTACACCCAGCGCTCACAGAGGCTGTCCCGCCTCTCAGATTTCTTTAGATTTATAAAGGTCATTTAGATCCATGGGAAATGAAGCTGTAGTGAAGACAGCTGTTTGTCGAGGCTGAGTAAGCACAGCCTGCATGAATGAAAACCGTGCTGATCTTTATACTTGTGCAGCAAACTATGAAAATCTGCCTGCCCGTGGCTTTTGTTGGCCGCGCTGTTTGAGATGAAGTGTGCACAGTATGCACGAGTCTTCATCTAAAATTGTATTAGGTAAAGGTCTGATGTTAGGTTTAATAAATGATTATTAATCTGCATTATTATAACTCAATTGCCTCACCAACGTTCATAACTGATGATGGACTTTAATGTATTTACACCGTTAACCTGAGACTGCAGTCACTGCTGCTGCAGTAAGAAGTGCTGTAGCTCTGTGGGACTGGAAAACACTGACATGAGAAGGAAAAGGTATTTGTAGAGAAGCAGACTGAGAGCTTCACTGAAAATATAATATGGGTATTTTTTTATGTAACTCAGTTGCAGTTGACCAGTGTGGAAAAAGTGCTGAAATCTAGTTAGTATCGGCAGTAATGGTGAAGCCTCGGGTCTGTTAAAATGTTATATTATTGATCCATTAACCTCTAAGTATATGGTTGTTGAGGCTGGTCCTGATGAGTCTGACCTCTATATTAATTGGTGGATCATTTAAAACTTTTATGATGTTAAAATAAAAATTGATGTGTCTACACCTGACATGATAAAAAGTACAATATTTCATTCAGAAAGGTTGTAGAGGAAAAGTCTCAAGTCTCATCAAATAGAAATAAGTCAGTGATTTAAAACGTGTACATACAGTAAATACTGGATTTAGTTTACACCCTGCAGTTAACCCTTACATGATCCTGCTGTAACACACTCCACAACCTCTTTGATAGAGTTTTTATCTGTCTCATTTAATTTGTTAGTTAATTTTCTAGGTCAAACAGTATCTTTGAAATATTATGGTCTGCTGCTGTGACAGGTGGCTCCTCACAGTAATGCATCATATTCAGTGCAGCTTCATGTCGCCTGTGTTTAAGAAACATTATGTTTAGGATTTGACTTGACCATATGTATTGAGTGTGTGTTTGTGTCTGCAGCCCACAGACTGTGATCCTCAGAGAGAAACTCCTCGATACCAACACACAGAGGAAGCTCAGTGCGCTGACGTCACATGTCTTCAGGACACTGAGACTGGAGTGGGATGGGACAGTTTGCGCCGGTCAGTGACTCAGACTTTCGTCTGTCTCCTCCCCTTCCCGGAGACTCACTGTGCCCCCTATTAACCGATGGGTGACTCCAGGTACGTAACTGTCTGTGAACAGAATACGTAATGTGTCACTCTTCTGTTGGTAGCTGGATGTTTGACTGAAACTTAAGTATAACATGGTATGAACAAGAGATTCTTCTCTAATCAAACCTTTCAGTCAGTCTGATTTATATGTTACTCTGTTAATGACAAAAAGAAGTGAGCACAAAGTAATTTTAGCTGATGTAAATCTCAGAGTGAGGAGCACACAAGGACAGATTAATATACTCAGAACACATTTTGAAAGGACATAAGAGTGTACTGAAGTGTTTTAAGACAAATTGTGTCTCAGGTGTGTGTGAGCGGCAGAGCTTCCTGAACTTGTCTTCAGTCTTGTTCACTCAGTTTGGGAGGCTGTGTCCTTTGCTCACGTCATCTGAAAGAGTAAACTTCTTTGTCCTGGAAGTGTCCTACATTCAGACATCACCTTTTAAGTAACACCAGGTTACTTATCCTAGTGTCGTTCTTTCCATAGAGACTACTGAAAAATACTTGACCCCAACAGATTAAGGTGCGCCCTTTAACATCGATGCATCCTTTCATGTTTTTATGTGAAAAAAACAGCTAGGGAATAGTTTTGAGCCATCTCACATAAAATCATGACTCTGCAGAATGATTCAAGCTTCAATTGGCTTTGGGCTCACTCTATGCACTGTTTGGCTTTTGCTGTCTCAAAGTAAAATCCAATGCTTTTATTGTTTTTAAAACGTTTTTAAAAAGTCAAACAAGAGAAAGACTTTTCAGCTTTTATTTGAAATGTGACTTTACACAGGGAAACCAAATGTCATGTTTGTGGATATAAAAAAAAGTTCAATAACAAAAACTGTCACACAAAAGGTGTGGTATGTCTTTTTGCAACATTCTTTCTAGCTTCCCACTGAATCTGAGCTTTGACAGAGGCACCTCTCTCTTTAATAAATAGTTTCATTTACAGAATGAGTAATTAGTTATAAATATGAAGGCGCATATTAAACATTTTTAAAGCAATTATAAATGTATTGATTCAGTTACCAAAAAAACAAACAGGCAAGCAAATCAGTCAAGCAGAGATGCAAAACTGTAAATTATATTGGCAAACCCAAGAAATTGGCACAAAATGATAAACATACAAAACATGATGCTCAAACGCAAGTGAAACTTTAAATTATAGGCACTAGTTTAAGAACACCCACCACACCAATTACCAGAACAGCTTCCCCAACACTGGCACACCTTTTGATTTAATGTCATAGCACTAGAGGTAAAAGCCAGCCAAAAATTTAACTTGTCATCCTACCCAAGGTATTTTTTGACTTTTTTTGTTCATGGCATGAATGATAATACACTGACAAATCTGTTATGGGAATTTAATGAACAACATCAAAGATGTCTTGGTTTCATTGGCTGAATGGGTGAACGGGGATGAAATATATTTTTGAGCTCAGGTTTCTTTCTCAATAGATGGAGTTTGTTTGAGACATCAGATATAACTCACACCTGGACTGAAACTGACCAATCGAAGCACTTCAATGGAAAAGTACAATCTTGGCAAACTGTGATACAAGAACTCAGAACTGAGGCTTTTGCCGAGGTGTCATTAATCACCCGGGTTTCCCACAAGTCCTGATTTGACATTTTGAAAATAACAAAAAAAAAAGGCTTTGGAGATTTAGCTTGCAATTGAGGTTCAAAATGTACATTTTAAACAATTGAAATCTTAAAACAAAATACTGATATGGATGTTTGGACATACACTTCTTAAATAATTTGAATAAATAATTTCCAAAACAAACTTGTGCATACATTCTGGCTGATTTTACAAGAGGAAAGATTCTTAAAATGTCATACCCACACAGAGGTGCTTTCACTGTTGCAAGACATCAACAATTCTCTAACGTTACGGAACAGTTCACCTGCACAGCATCATCATAGAGATCGGTCACCGACATCTGTTAAACACAGAGCATAGAGAGAGAAATGTGTGGAAACATTTCAACCTGAGGGAGGTGCAAGAAGAACGGGGCCGAGGAGTGGGAGGAAAGCTGGGCGATGTAGTGATATGACTGTCTGACAGATGATGATTGCAGTCAAACCAAGGCAGGTGATGTGTCCTCTGCTGGCGGAGCTGGAGTCGGGCTGGTTTCTTTGGCATCTCACAGGCTGTCAGCACTACATGCCTGACCCCTCCAGTGCCAGTCCCCGCAGAGAAACATGATGGGAGGTCCCTCTTTGACACAATGTTGACACTGTCCTGTCCTTTTTGTTTTTTTTTTTTAAATCTGAATTGTATATATTTTTGGGACCTAGTCTCTCTCTCTCTCTCTCTCTCTCTCATCACTGTAAAAGTTATCTAGGTAGATAAAGTGCCATGTTGTAATGTCTGCCTCCTTGTGTTGATAGTTTGACTGGAGCGTCCCCTGCTGGCCCGCCTCAGTAACAACCTTCTCTCCAGTTGTCACCTGTGCCACTGTAGGTCCGAGGAGCAGGAAGAGATCTGAGAAGTCAAGGTTTAATGCTGGTTTAGTTTTGTCTGCACTTATATCTACCATTTATTGTTGCACTAGATATGGCGTGTCTGTGGTGTACATACCTGCGCACAGGCTGGGCCAATTTGCTGCGAGGCAGAGGGATACCCCCTCCCGCGGAAGCGCTGGGACGGGGCAGGCCACTGCGCGGAGGAGCCAGGGAACGGGTGGGGGTGGAGGTGGCAGAACCAGGGTTGGGTGTGGCCTTTACAGGCTGTCTCAAGGCCAGAGGGGATGGGGTAGCGGGAGTTCGCAGCTTACTGGGAGAGGGGACTAAAAACAGGCAGAGCAGGAATACAGTCAGGTATAACTGGACGTTAATGCACTTTTATAGGTATCAGTAGTTAAACAATGAAGAAATGATCAAGAGCACAATGATGTGAGGTAGTTATACACTCAGTGGGCAGTTTATTAGGTACACCTAGCTAGAACTAATTCCATCTAATACAGCAGTCCTCCACTAAATCCTCCCTTCATTAAAGCTACAATGTTCAGTTTGTGTTCAAACTGTTTCAGTGGGATGTTGATTCCACTTTATGGTCAGTTTGGAGGCTGCAGGTTGTGGTGCTGTTGAATGGTATTGTGTCATACTGACAGACATTTCTATTATTTTGTCCACCCCTGTTATATCAATGAAGGCAGGCTAAAGAACAGAAAGACCTCCCAGTGTAATGTATTACAGTTCAACACAAAGTGCAATATTCAGAATGATCATAAGGTTGAATCAATGCCTCTCCACAACAAATTGATTGAAAGCTTCATGAAGGAGGATTTACTGCATTCGTTTTAGCTAGGTGTACCTAATAAACTGCAAATTGAGTGTAAATATGATGCCTATATACCAAAAATCTATTTGAAACATGGAAATATGTAGGTCTAAAGAACTAAACATATCATCACAAATTTACAACTGAAGTCAAATCTGTTACAATGACAGTTTAGAAACTACAAGATAATTTTGCTAAAAACATGAATAAATGAGGCCAACTACTAACAGAGCAGCCTACTATGATTCTTGATGTGGTGGAGGTGATACACACACAGCATATACTAGTGGAAACCAGCTGCACATATCATATCACAACATCAATACAACCACGGCGTGGAACCACAATCACAATATTTATAAAGGTGGAAACCCTCAGTGAATACTCACTGAAATCACCTTCTTCTCCAAAGCAACAGGAGAGTGGGACTAGACAAAGACGAAGACAACAGAGACAGGCCTTAATTCAGAGCTGGGAGGAAGGTGCTGAGGATGGGCTTTAATGTGATGTCTCTTGCTGCCTGTTTGTTTTCTTAACAAACTGTGATGTTACATGACTGTTGACCAATATGAGCACCAATCCTACCAACCACGTGGCAGGCACATTACATCATCAACTTGCCTGAAATGGCAAGTGACCTGAGGTGATGTGTACAGCCCTGTAAGTGTGGCAGTGTGGGAGTCTTTAGCATGTTAGGCACATTCTGCTGTTAGAGTTGTAACACAGCCGTTGGTACGTCTGGAACACCTGGATGAGTCTACAGGTCTATTGCACTGTGACAGTAGAAGTATTGCTAAACACGGTACTTTATTGCAAATGGTTTTGTGCTGCTACCTGGAATTCAGCAAGCATCGGGTTATAGGTCAACCAACACCCAATCACCACTGCACAGTCTAATGAAGCCTAATATAATTAACACTGAAGTCTAGTTTTCTGCCTGTAATTTTCATTGTAAATTGGATTATATTGAGAGTTTTACAGAGATAAAAATAATATTTTATGGATTATTTGTATAATATATTAATAATATGTTTAATTTCCAATAATGTCAGGAAAAACTTAACTTTATGAGCTTTGTAAAGACAAATGTTATGGTAGAGCTGTTGTTGTTCTGCATTAAGACTGTACAGGTCGATTTTTATGATTTGTATCAGGGCATGATATTTGCCAATGATGCAAAGAAATGCCTAAAGTCTATATAATGGTGTCAAGGTTAAGGTGGCTATAGGGAAGGACAGATGAATGACACTTGTGTTGTTATGTACCCGGGAAGATCTGAGTGACATAACTGAGATTGTTATTATTATTATCAACCATGGACCAGCAACAGCAAAGAATCACTGTTTTGACATTACTGAGCCTATATGGGTGATTTTATATTTTTTCAGGAACAGCTCGACACAGTCCTCCAGTGGATACGCTCTCTCTTCAAAATATGAATGTTACAGCCTTTCAGCACAGGGACATACTGTACCTATGGCAAAACTCAAGCTCATCTCTGTCAACAACCACTCTGCTGCCTCCCTCTTTCCATTTTTATTGCAAAGAAAGCAACAACACGGAAGCTGAAACTGCACAGAGTTACCTCAGTCTCAGAGTTTGAAATGATGAGCTGCCAAATACTGCAGTGCATTAATGCACCTTCCTCAGATCCATTTCAGCTCCATACTATTTACTGTCACTATTTCTGCATTTACTTGCATCAGTAGTTTATGCTGTCAATACACAGGTAACTGACTTGTGTATAGTACTTCATTAACTGTGCATGTGTCTGTGTGTGAGATCGATCTCACAGCCTCCAGCTGGTTTAGGAGCAGGCTGTTACCTCGCAGGGCAGTTGGGCTTTGGAGGTGCTGTTTGGGTTTCGGGGAGGAGCGAGAGGGGGTGGAGTATCTTGGGAGCTGAGCTGCTGTTGGAAAACAGGGACATTTTAGCACAGGAGTCAGACTTCATTCTGCCTGAGATTCACAGCAGTACTGGAGTAAAAAGGTGCTGTTGACATATGAAGGCCAGACAAGCCAGAGGTGCAGTTTGAGGCCACTAGAGGGCCCTGCAGCCAAACATTAACCGGCAGCTTCTTTCAGGTGGAGGAGCAGCAGTGCCACTGTCAGGTTTAACAGCCAATCTATCAGTCCCAGCACAGACAGAGAAGAGGAGGCTGGTTTTGGTTACACATGCTTTATGGTGAAGTGACGTCAGTGAGAGAGGCAGGAATTCAGGTGCCTCACATGCCCAGTACAGCCAAAGCTCTGATAGATAGAATTAATACAACCATCTTCATAGAAAATACAGCTGTAGAAATATATATTTTTAAGATAAGCATACAAAATATAAAAGCTCAGCTGAAAAAACAATATCTGCTCTAATGTATAAAAGGTCCAAAGGCTCAGGCCACATGAACTCCACAGTCACTACACGTTTAACCAGCTGAAACCTGCCCTTTGACCCCAGCCCTCGCTGCCTCTAGTAACAGGGAGGGATTACTGTTTCTGGATTAAGCAAAAGACCATTACCTTTATCTCTCATTACAGGATTAAATTAGATGGATAGTCTTAACTCAGAGAGGTGGGATCCTAAGCACTTAAAGAACGTAAAACTCTCAGACCCAAAATGTAGAACAACATTAGTGTCACTGATATCAGAAGTCTCTTTGGATTCTCAGTGTTGCTGGCGCCATGCACTAATTCTGCAGGATGAGTGTGTTTCTTTGGAGTGAAAGTTATGCCAAGACAATAAGAGGAAGGATGCGTGTGAATAAAAGATATTACAACTGAAAATGATCAAAGACAAAAGAGGATCCCCAAACACCAAAGCCATGGCACTACAAAGCAATACAGTCCTTATAGTGTAGGTGCAGCCAGAGGGATTAACAGAATTCCCACTTGCACAATGACTAACAAGAGATTACACAGCCTGTCATGTTGCTGAATGTTCAGTATACTGTGAGAGCAAAACAAATATTAATTTAAAGTCAGCAGACAACACAGTGATGTCAGTGATGAATCTGAGTCTGCTGATGTTACTGAAGCAGAAAATACCTTAACTCTGGAAGGTTTTTGTGTTTTGCACTTAAATCAAATCAATATATGACATGCTGTTTGTTTGTGTGTTTGTCACAATACTCACTAGCAGACTGGCTCTGGTGTCGAGGAGAGCCACCGTTTGGCACTTGCAGGTTGGACTCGCAGCTGCGGCTGTTCTTGACGGGCTCTGGGGCCTGGGCCACCGCCGCTGAGGAGCGTGTGAGGTTGGGAAGACTACGCCTCAGCTTTTCTACAACAGCAGCACAGGAGAGAGTTAGCTCAAAGTTACAGCGTCCAGAATCACACACCGAACCACTGACGTCCAATACATCGTTCAGCTCTGCTAAGCTCTGTTTGTTTACCTTCATTCTTTACCACGTTGGTCTGCAAGTCGTGGCCGTGGCCCTGCAGCGAGTGGCGAGGCTGCTGCAGGCGGCTGATGATGGGCTGAGGCGAGCCACGGCTGTGGCTGTAGTCAATAGAACGAGCAGGGGAGCGTGAGCGGGGCGAATTCCTGGGGGAGGCGCGGGGAGAGTGTCGAGGGGAGGGGCTGAAACGGTTCGAGGGCAGGTGAAAGGCCGGGTGCACCGCTTCCTCCTCGTCCTCCAGACTGTGTGCATCTAACTCCTGGTCGCTGAAGGTGCTGCGCCGCAACGAGTGGCAGGAAGAACCCGAGCTCCGTCTGGATGCTGTTGCAGCATAGTCCTGTCTCAAACCTGATGACAAACAATTATGTTGTAAAAAACGCTGTCAGGTCACAGAAAACTGGACAATACTGCTGAAGATGGCAGTGGCACGGATACATACTCTCTTCCTGCATGCGTGCCAGTATCTGAACATCGGTGACATCATTGAGTTTGTAGGTAGTTGAGGAGCCCACTGAGTCCTCGTCCATTTCTGAGGTGCTCAGCTCACTGTCCACAGATGACTGTGGACTAATCGCCGGAGGATTCCTCTCTGCGGCTGCATTTCGCTGGTGTACTGGTGAGAAAATTATGTGTTATCATTAAGTGACACATTCAACAACATTAACAACAGCTGTTGTGTAATTGTTACTGGACCACTGAGAGCCCCATACCTGCGTTACCAGGCATTAGCTGCTGTCTGACGATGGGAACTCTGCTGGGGGTCGAGGAGGGGGAGTTGAAGCCACTGCTGTAAGGGCTGTTAGCTGCGTTTGTGCTGTACGGGCTTCCATAACCCTGCTGGTTGTAGGGGCTTCCATACAGGCTCCTGCGCTTGTTTGCTGTAGAATCACAGAGCAGAGCTAAAATATCAGTCTACACTACATGAGAAGCTCAGGAAAGATCAAAAGCATCTGGTTATAAAATCAAGATGTCTTGAAAAAGGAGCTCACTCCCTGCTTCCCATGTGTTCCTATCTAAGATACTCTACAGTTTCAAACCCTGTGGTGCAAATCCTCACTTGCATTTAACATTACTCTGTATAGTAGTAGTAATAGTACAGATAAAAAAACACAGTTTAGTCTGAAAGTCCATAACCAGATCTTTTGTACAGAGAGTTAGAAGCTGATTAAGATTAGCCTAACATTATTCTTTTATTATTATTTGAAAAGCTCTATAAGCAGCTTATTTTACATCTCCTTTTGTGAATTGGCAGTTAAGAAGAAAATGTCAATGTAATGTTGATCACCACCAAAATGCTTAATTACAAACTTTTAATAATAATAATAATAATAATAATTCTATCTCAGCACTAATATTCATTATGGATATCTTGAATCATTACATACTAGTCTGCAGTTTCATAATTTCTTTATTTAAGCTGCTTTGCCTCTACTGTATAACAGATCAGTGTAATATTATTCTGAAAAGAAGAGCTCAAAAGATGTTCTCAAGTAATATTCTTCTGCAATGGGAATCTCCGATTTGTGGATTGGTTATCGAAAAATCAGTCACATCATTTCACCAATATTGTCTTTACACAGATGGGTTTGGTCTTACAGTCTTTCCTTAACTGCCTAACGACCAACAGTTAATCCCCTTAAAACAACAGAATATCAGAAAAAAAACACAAACACGACTAACCATATTTACATTTCTCAATCAGCCAAGAACTACAGTTGGGTCAGTGATTGGTTAGTGGAATAGAGAGCAGACAGCCCCCACAGTGTCAGTGGTAGAACATGTGTGAACTGCTGCACTTGTCAGAAACTGAAAACTTAACACTCATTGTTTTGCCTGTCCAGCATGTTAACACACTGAAATTCATAAAGGCTCCCGAAGAGGCAAATTGGTTACATCAGGATTTGACTACAACACCAGCAGTGTCTGCTGATAGCCAGCACCTTGATGAAAGCTCTGCAGTGTGTTGGCACTCTGTCTGGCACTTCTTACACTGTATGCTCAATATGGGTCTAATAGAGAGTTCCTACATCATTAGCTGGGGAAACACTTAACAATACATGCCATTCAATCCATACGCACAGTCAATGAGCACACAAAGCTTTTCTCTGTGAAACCCAGTGAAGCAGCAGTCAAAGGCTCCAGTCTAAAGAGTCCCCTGGTCTCAATCATGAGATCAGACCCTGGACAGGCTGCTGTGATAGTTCGGGTGGTTTGGATGGGTAGTGTTTCTGGGTGCACTTGTTTACTCATCCCTCTGTTTCTCTCCCTCTCTCTCTGAATGGATGTGTTTACACAGCTGGGTGGCGACTGGAAAGGAACCTTTTAAGATCAGCTACCTCCTCTTTCCACATTGCTCCTTTCACTTTCTCCCTCTCCCAGTGCTCTGTACTCTGTCCTCATGCATTATTTAGGAAATACCATCACGTCCACTCTGGTGCCATCCGCATGGATCAGCTACTGTGGAATGTCAACAACACTGCAACATGTAGCTCTGCAACACTGAGCACTTTTAACCAATGGACATATTGTTTTCCATTTAAAAACAGACAGGTCAACAGATTAAAAACGCTTCACCTGCTGAAACCAACCTTCAACATCAAACACAGTCAAGATTAAATTGAAAACAACGTAGTCAGAAATATCTATCAAGCTCTACTGTGTGCTCTGCATGTACACGCCACTGACAGACATGACATATTTCTGTGAGTGTCTACAAACATGAATCATCTGTGTGTGGCCCTGCAGCCCGTATAAGCCCAGCTAGGAGTCTGTGTTAAACAGTTTGGAGGTGTTGCGATGACAGTGTGTCCTATTGCAGTAATCCTACCAGCACATTGTCATTAGAAAGAGTCACAGAACAATCCAAAGGGATCTGCAGCACGGGGACCAACCAAAATAGAGTGTCCTCAAATCCTCATGTCCTAACACAAGAAGAGAAGTCAAAAGAAGAGAAAGTGCTGCTGTTCCTGCACACTGTGATTGATGTAATTTCTGTTTACTGTGATACGAAACTGTATTGGAGGATTTTCTGTCTTGGCTTTTGAGCCTGTGGAAACTGCCCTGAAGTTTCCACAGGCAAAAAATCCCCCCTGAATGAGCCAGCACACTACATCCCAGCCCGTAGGGCTTAAATGTTGAGAAGGAAACTGAAGACAAAGCTTGGCATTGAGGTCTACTTGATATAAAAAAAAAAACTAAATGGAAGAATGGCTTAAAGCAGCTGCAGAAGCATATCACAAGAGAAGAGCAAACAGAGAAGCTTTTATAAATGAAAAGATAAATACCACAAAGGAGAAAAGGGATAAAGCTGGCAGAGACGTGCAAGAAGGAGGTGAGTTAACTGTACAGTGTGAAGTTGAGGAAAAGTCAAAACGTTTATGAGCAGAAATAGAGCAGGTCAACTATGTGAAAGTGGTTGGAACCTCTTGGGTATTGTATGTGCACTGGATCAGCAGTGCAGAACAGCTGTCAAAGCAGCACTATGTAAAAAAATAAATAACTTAATTGTTCAGGCCTAGCAACACATATTTTGACTGCTTATCAGGATTGCTTGAAATGAATTAAGTGGTGCAGTCTGACTAGTAAAGTCACCTTAGGGAACTATCTCACAGCCATCTCCTCCCTGCTGTTAGTTATATAACAGAGGCACGTCATCTGGGGATATGATTTTAACAGGGTGTGCACAGACAAAAGGCTTGGTCACTATTGACACTAAAACCGAAGGTCATGTTTAAAATATGTGCATAACTTGTATGAGTGTGCACTAGCTGCATAGGCTGGCACAGATGTAATGTTTAGACAGACAACACCTCTTATCAACTTCATAGATGTCACGTCTTAGAACATGAGGAAATCTTCACTCTGGCTCACGTCTACCACAAGTGAAGTTTTTTTCTTTGCAATTCCTTTGACACAAACTCAACCAACGCCATGGCAACAGGGTTTCCATGCTCCTGTTATAGACCGGGTGTGAAGGAGAGTAGCCGGGAGCCATGAGGGTGTGTCTGTGGTGAGTCTCCGTTTCACTCACACTCATGAACGCACTCAGAATGTACTACTTAAGATCGGTCTTTCTGTGTGTGGAATTAGATCTTACTGTTTTTCTAAGCAAAAATCTTAACCAATGTCTTGACTTTGATGCTTAATTTATCTAATTGAAATGTTTTAACCACATGGCCAATGAATCACAAGACTCCACAGAGGATTCGAGTTGTTCTGTCTGTTTCCAAGCCTTTGTGGAAGTGATGACACCATCAGTGCCAACTGAGGAGAGGAGTGAAGGGAGAAGGGAGGGTGGTATCACTGACAAGGGAGATATTTTCAGGCCCGTGGAGGATGACGTTATTCTCCCTCCACACCTACAATGATGATGTCACCACTTATGAGCATGCCTCCTTAAATCCCACTCTACTGGCTAGTTATTTGTAGTATTAGTCATCCATTAGACAGTGTGTTTTGTTTGCAAAGGGTCACCTTAGGCTTTGTTCACCAGTGGTCATAAAGTCTAGTCCATACAGGTCATCAGAGGGAAAAGAGTCAAAAATGATTCTTTTGAAATGTTAGATGTTTTATGTACGTATCCTACATACTGTATACAGTTTCAAACTGTTTTGAATTCCCAATGTGAACTGTAAAGGACAAGGAGAATGAATTCAAATCAAACCAAATAACATTTGTATTACACTGAAACTTGAACAGCAGCACTACTCAGCTCCTCTCCTCAGTGCATTCCCAACTAGATAAATCCAGTTACACACTGAAGGGTCCAGAAGCCACACAGATACTGATGGGACTGTCAGTGCTCAGGCATGTCTGCTACTGTAACACTAGTTTCCATCCATTCTGGTGCTATATATATGACTAGAAGATGGAAGAATACAAGATTGTTGGTGCAACATCTCAAGATCATAGATCTTGAATTTCTGAAAAGAATGTGGTGCATTAGAAAAACTCTGACAGATGTAAATATAAATAAGTAAATACTGTACATGCCCTAAGCACATAGGTGCAATCATATGGCACAAAACGGCAAATATTTTGCATACCCCAAGGTGAAGTATAAATTACACATTACCCTTCACACACATTGCTGTAAAGGAGAAACAAAAGAGGACAACTGGATCCCTATACATTAAGAGCTCTCCAATAGTCCTGTGTGGTGACCTGTGTAGCTTTGCCTTTGCATGTCTGAACAAGACTCACACATGTATTCTTACAAACGATTAACACCTTCATTAAACCCTGGTGCTTTTAGTAACCTGTAACTGTAAGTCATTGTGCCATTGATTTGTTTTTTAGAAACACATGAACTCTTCTGTGTCCACCAGCTGCTCATAAAACTACAGCCTCTGCCATTCAGTAATTCCCTGCAGGTACATGTGTGTAGTTAAGCTTCCTTTTAGAGTAAGGGAAGCTGAACTTCACAAGATCCATGTGTGCTTTGTTTGTAATGCCGTTAAACAGTTGCAACAGTAGTTGAAGAAATAAATGATTGCAACATAGAGTAATCTTTTTTATTTTATTTTTTTTCTAAATACGTTTTCTTGTGCTTCAACAATCATTGAAAGGAAATTGTAAGATTATTGCAGAGGCTCACTAACACAAATTAATGAGAACAAGCAGCACTACATTTATGAGCCCTCTTATCTGGCCAGCAAGAAGATTTATTTCTACATTTAAGAACAAACACTACTTTGCTGGATCAATAATTCTACATTTGCCTTATATGCAACACTGATTTACAACTGGCCGTTAAATAATGTTACCATTTTGAGAAAAATTCTGAAGCAGCATTCACTAACAAACTGCTTGGCACAGCTGTGGAAAATTACTGCTAGAAGAAATGTTGTGAGTTCAGCATCAAACTTCATATATTAACTCTTGTCTTCTATTTCTGTCACTCCTTTTTCTCTACTGAAGTTAGCTGGCCAGGGCTAGTTGGTTAGCATGCTAACCAGCCAACTACAAGTGAACTAGAAATACTAATAGGAGAATTAATGACTAATGTTATGCAATTAGAAAATCTATAGTTATGCAAGCTAACAGCAAGAGAGTGACTGACGGCACAGAGACAGACAGATGCAGGTAGACTTTAAACAAAAAACAAAAATATAAGCTTTGTCTCAGTAGAGATGTCCTGCTATGTGTCATTAGCAAGACAATTTTTACTGCTTCTACTACTACTACTACCACTGCCACGTTGAGACTACATGTAACATGTTCACTAGCGCTGTTTACCTGACATGGTGAGGTCCAGTCTGTGGATAAGGGAGCGCTTGGCTGATTCCATCTCAGGACTGGGGTTGTCAAGAGCTTGGCGGCACCACACAATAGGACTCAAGGCTTTTTGCAGGGGACTGTTCAGTTTCGTTTCATATAGCCTGGAAAACATGAATAGCATACAACACTGATATATTATATTGCAAGTACATAAAAGCAAAACCAGCGATCATTACACAAACTGGCATCTTCCTCCTCTAGTAATGACAGCTCACACCTATCACACCTATGTGATGTTACCTGACTGCTCAAAGAGGAAATGAGATTGAGGGGATAACAAGTGTTTGGCCAGTGTTTTATCACAGAATGCTGCAGTGGCAATGACACTGCAGCAGAAAGGCATTTGTGTGGCTGTGTTTCTTGACACTGAAAATTACTATTTGTTTTCATTCAGCTGTATTTCATACTTAAATTGGCCGATCAATTATTTAAGATTTTGCTAAAAATACCATCAGTTGGAAACTTGGTGGCTAGCAGATATTTTTTTAAACTAAATATAAAACTCTAAATATAATCTTGACTCTTACACTTCACATGTTGCATGTATTGATTTAGCAGGAACCAGTGTTCTCTGTCTCTGGGGTCTCCATTAGCAATGAGGACACTCCAACTTTACGTTCTTGCTGCAGCAAACTTTAAGACTGAACAACTGTCACTTTGTCCGAATCATCTGAAAAAGGCATTGGGTTCAGCACTTAGTCAGCTGCATTGATTAAAACTGTCAAATCCTCTCAATAATGATGACACATCAAGGTACAAAATAAGGCTACAAAGTAACTGTGAAGTGAATTGCCCATTACTCTCTTTTTGTCAGTTAAACAAGTAACACAAATGTCTGTTTATTCTTGAAGAGAAGAGTTCCACTCAGAGGAGAAATCTGAGTCAGCAGCTGTCAGCTCTGTTGCAGCCATAGAGGAAGCCTTTCATGATGAAAGCAGAAGCATTACAGCGAAGGAAAGCCAGTGCAGAGAAATACAAGCCTGAAATCTGCGGCTGCGCATTTTCATTGTTTACCAACACAATGACCGTCATTCACATTTCGTACAGCACATAGTAAATCTCCGGCCTACAGACATGACACCTCTGACAACATACATGAATGCCCAGCTCCGAAACAGCGATATATGTCAAGTCCACATGCAGCAGAAGGACTGTGACAAGCATCTATTGATAGGCCGAGCACTGCATGAGAAGGCAGCATTTTAAATCCTGTCTGAGGCTAATTCAGGGATTACAGGAGTCTATGACAGGAGCTGGCGAAAGCTAGGCACTATAGAGTAATCCCAGATATCAATCTGATCCAGAGGGCAGACAAACAGCCAGGGTATAATGAGACTGGCTCTGTTGGGCATGAGTGAGCAATGTCTGAAAGTAGTCAGATGTCAAAGGCTCAGTAGCTGGCAGAGGCACGTCGCTGCAGGCAACACAGGAAAGACTTGGGACACTGGTTAGATCAAATAATAAATACTTTATAAAAAAGGTCTCATAGTCTGCCTTTGTTAGGCATATATACTCATTATTTTTAACCAACACACCTACAACTTGGACACAGATGATTTGACGCTAACTGCTTACTGCCAGACATCCTTTGCTGTTGTCAAATCCTTAGTGCTGGTTGTCAACCAAATTTGATCTACCTTTGTAGTGGCTTTACTAACTGTCATTAAGTAGCATCAGGAGCTACGCCCTGATGTTGTTTATTACAGTGTCATCATCATGGAAGACGCCAATCAAACAAACCCTTCCTGACATGACAGATAACGAGCACAGTCTTCCAAGGAGGGCCTACCATTATATTCATGTACAGTCAGTACCTGTTGCCTTAGAAATAACCACTCCATTTCTGTAAACCCATTTACCAAGTCTGACATCAGTCGCGTTGGGAAGACTCATCTCAGTGTGTAACCCTTCACAGGATTTCCTTGAGTTGGGATCAGAGGAGAGATTTAGGCAAATCCAATCATATTCTTGAGTTTCAAAGCTTACACTTCTTAAGTATATCTATGCAAATCCACCTAACTTTAAAAACCTTTAAAGCTTAGTATTGGAAGAAATAATACAAACACAGTGTAAGGGAAAGAAGATTATAAGGAGTATGGATGGACATGTGGGCTATCAGGATAATACTGATAACAAGCAGGCCTACATGATCATCCGTGTCCACGAGACACTCCACATGACCATTTTATGTTATTAATAGCCATTGTTTGTAATCCCTGTGAAGGCAATACCACTGACATAGCTTTTATTCCTGCGTGATGAGCAGACTGTCCTATTTCTCATCTCCTGCCTTTCTCACTCAGTGCTGCAGAGCACTTGTAGCTTGTGTGCCAACTGGTGTGCTAAAGTGAATTCGGAAGAGGAATATAACCATGACTACGTCTCCCACATGGCTCCTGGGCAGGAAAACAACTTTGATTTTTACTGTACACACTGATCTCCTGCCACCACGGTCATGACAAGCCAAGCAATCTGCCACATCACAACACCAAAAACGGTTCAACAGATGATCGGGGACTTCAGGGTTCTGACAGCTGAGAACTGAACCACAGTCAGTCTCAGAAACAAATGTACACACTGTAGGAGAGGTAGGAGATTATCTATAAGGATTTGGCTCTGACTGGCTGACAGAGCATGTCTATTATGGCCATACAGTCATAGAAGGGCATGGCATCGCCCACATGACTTGCAAAACAACATCCTTCAGTCATCCTCAGTCCACAATGAGGCTCCTTCAGCACAGATGACTTCAGATTTCAGGCAAGCTACCGAGAAGATTGTTTATGGCAGGCGTTTGTCGTGGTAGCTAATGTGCAGAGCAGCTGTGCCCGGGCACTTAAAGCTGTCAGCCCGCACCGAAGACAGAGACACGGCTGTAAAGGCAAGATACCTCCCAAGACAAGCCTGTCACTCACCAGCTGTCCTCGTCTTCGTTTAGACAATCCATGTCTTCGAGATCTAAGATTTCCACTTCATCTAGGATTGATGTTTCCCCTTCATCCGTATAGCTCCCGGTGGTGTCTGAATAAAGTGAGTTCATACTCGACACAGAGATGGCAGCCGATGCCCCCTCACATTCATACGCCCTCCTGAAACTGATGCCGTCGTAAGACAGTCTGGGGCTCAAACAGCGGTTATTCTCCAACAGCCCACCGTAGCCTCCCGTTCCGACGAACCCCACCCCAGGGAAGCCGGCCAGACCGGCTGCCATCCCCGCTGACAGGGACGACGAGTCGTATCCTGCGCTGAGGGGTCTGTGGTTCCCTGACATCGCTCCGGACGAGGACAACATCGTAGACCTACTCCGAAGCTGTTCATTTTGCTGTTCGAGCTTCTTCACCAAGTCCTGGAGCTTCCGCACCTCCAAGTCCGCGTTGATATTTGAGTTGATATCCTCCATAGTGGCTCCTCAGCCCTACGAAAATATGCGGTGGTCCGAGATATTTTTAGTCGTTTCTTCGGCGACAGTCTCTTTGTTTTTGTTCACTTCACTGTTACCTACGTATTCAAAGAAGACACTTTGGTGTTCCACTGACTTAAAAAGCTCAGCGCCGTCATCTTCTCCGGTTATTCGTGCTTACGGGCAGGGTCGAGGCCATTTTCATAATACTCGTCACCAACTGTGAAAGACCAACAGGCGGCGGATAACTCACGTCACTGCGTTCAGTATCGGGAGCGGGCACGTAACCAACACCTATTTGCGCGTGCATAGATATCCACTTAAGTACAAACGCGTTAATCAATATTTTGTTACAGTAACGTCGTAAACCAATATATATTTAGAAAAAATATTTGTTAACTTACCTCACTATTTATTAATTTATTTTATTATAACAACTTATTATTTCATTTATATTAATTGAATAGTATGAACGAAATATATATTATAAACTATATTTTAAATAGAAATAAATAGAAAAGATTAAGCAGAAAAATGAACGACACAAAAAATACACACAAACCTGTTTATTTTCAGATACAAACGTATTTTTCAGAACATTGTGAAAAAAAATCTTTTGTAATAAACAAAAGATTGAGTCAAGTCCCTTGTTTATGTAGATTCTTTCTGTGTCTCAGCCTTAAGAGAGTTCCAGGGCTTCTTCTGACTCCAAATGCTCCTCAGTTTTTTGAAACCCATCTCCACCACACTCTCCAGCTTCACCTTCAGCCTCCTCTCTCTCCTCTCCCTGCCCCTGGCTAGTCATTGTAGTTTCCAGCCCTTCCTGGTCAGCACTGGCGTTCTGTGAGTCAGCTCCCTCCTCATCCTCATCTTCTACATCCATCTCAAAAACACGAATGTGCCTCAGATTGGCACTTAGCTGCCAGAAAAGAAAAAGTAAACGTCTGGAAACAGTCCATTACCTTCATTCACTGGCATGACTCCTCTGGCAGAGAAGTGTGAGAACACTGAATATGTGTCATCTGACCTTACTGATGACTGAAACAAATATAGGAACACTGCAGTACAGTACATTAACGCATATCCCACACTAAATCCCCACACATATTGGAAAGTAATAGACAGAAATTTGACTTACCACACAGGCCACTTTGCGGATTCCATTAACCGCTACAAACTGAGCCTTCATGCTCTCCAGTTCCCGCCACTGATTTCCCAACACCAAGCCTTGGCACGGGATGGCACTGCCCTGCTGGTCCAACCTGACAATACCAGTGACATATGCAGTACCTTAAAGTTAGGTCTTTTCCCTGATGTTTTTAGAGAGTAGCCTAAACCACCTCTGGTCCAGTACCATGAAAATGCTTCCTAGATTATGCATTTAGCAAAGGGAATGTAGGAGACAGACATTCATGAAATTTTATTTCCATTTTCTGATTGTGAAACAAATTGAATATTCAGAGTGGGGAGAATAATTATTATTTGTTATTATTACTATGAAATGGCAATATTACTAATAATGCACACACACACATACACCCACACACCTCAGGTTCGGCTCCCACTTGAATTCAGTCTCACAGCTCAGGGTGGAGGCAAGAGGGAGTTGAGCTAGGACACGCCAACTGTTGTCTTCTACTCCTTGCAAGACCACAGTTAGCATTTCATCGTCATAGAAACGAGCATCTAGGCAGCTGTAAACATACTCAGACCTAAACAAGAGAATCACATAACATTATGATGGGAATATCTTCACCTGCAAAGGAACTAAATCAAACTGAATTTGAACTGAACTGAATTTCTGCCTGCTTAACAAATTAAATGGTAGGAATGACATGAGAGGCACTCACTGGGCTGCAGCATTGTCATCATCTGCATTGTCAATGTGGTGGCTGAGGTCAATCGACATGACACTGTTGGGGATGTGTCTGTGTAACCAAGACAAAAAAATTGGTTGAAAACAGATCAAATACATAAAAATGACTTACACATGCACATATAATCACAGAAATGTACCTGTTTGGGTCTGTTCCTTTCCGTAGTAGGTACAGCTTGCAGGGTGAAATCTCTGGCATGCAGAACACAACATAATGCATTTTGGCCTTCTTGTCATTCCACCTGTATCATGACCAAGAAATATCATTAATACAAAAGCTATTTTACTGTTATAGATTATTGCAAAACTCCAGGATGTTTGTGTTTTACGTACAAAGATGGAAGTTCAAAGAGTTGTGGAGTGTTTTCAGAGCTGGAAAAACAACGGATATGAAGAAACAACTTAAATCACATTAATTTATTCATATTTTAAACAATGTAGATTTTTAACAGAGACTAACGATCATACCTCTCTGGCACAGTGTACAGGGGCAAAAAGACAGCCTGGTTGACAGACTTCCCAATTACTTCCTGCGTGCAAATAAACAAACATTGAATAAGTGACATGTAAAATGGAAAAATAGTGGTAATTTTCATAAGCACCTAAATATTTACACTCCAAAAAGAAAGTTCAGTCATCATTTATTCCATGACATAGAATTACCAAAACACTTTATTAACTGGCCTTGGTCAAAAAGCTGTATTGTGGAAAACCATTACTCCTATTTTCAAAGCCTATCTTAAAGCTACACTTCAGACTGTTTAACTTCCCCTGAGCTTGAGCATAGCTGATCGCCAGACAGGTGTCTCCTAACTGTCCCTAGGTCTGGTATAATAAAAAGGAGAGATGACTTGTTTGCTTAATTGTTTTGGTTAGAAAGAAAGAGATGCAAATGTGGGAAAGAGCAAGATGAGAATCGCTGAAAACTCACTGCAGGTTTCTGTAGACACTGTTCTATCACACTTTCCATCATCCTCTTGACAAAGTGCAAAGACTTTTGGGGATATGAAGGAAACAGCAAAGGACTCTCTAGATAAACCAGCCAAACATTTTATCTGTTAGTTACATTTGCATTGCAGTTTTAACATGACTCTAAAATGTGGTTACAAAATTACAAATTGTTTCATCACATTTTTTCCTGCACTTCTTGAGTAGCAATCATAGCTCACCTTTCAGGTGCGTACTCTCCTGCAAAAACTTGAGCCACTGGTTTCCCTTGGTGTTGGGTGGAGACACAAGGTCATCATCCTCGTCCTTTAGGTACTGTAGATGCCCATGTGAAAGAGAAACCAAAATGAGAGAGAGCAGCCATTTCATTCAAAACCACTTGAAACAGCACAAAACAAAACCACTTACCTGACCAACTCGTTCCACATTGAAGTACTTTCCTTTGCGATCAAAGAGTTCTTCATTCTGTTAAAATGGAGAATAGTTAAACTCAGTTTGTGAAAGTCCATAAATATATTAAACAAAAGTATTTAATTGTCATTACAGTGCTTTTATGCTGATCTCACCTGACTGAAATGCTCAGACAGGAAGTCAGCAACAAAGGCGATATCCTTCTGAGTCATCTACGGGATAAATCAACATGTTAAAAAAGGGAAATAAAATTACAGGAAGACTTTAAAAATCACAAATCTCTGTCTCAGAAACTGACAACTCACCTTGTTGAGTTCCGGTGGTACATGCTCCTCACACATTCTTAGCATAGCTGTAAAACAAAACAGAGTTTGAACATTAAAACAATTATTCAAACCTAATACTTGGGATCTACAAGTCAAACTCCTGAGTTTTCATTGTAATTTGACAGACTAACTTTTATTCTTACCAACATACAGCCACCGAAAAAAGGCTTTGAAGTTTTTCATACTCTTGTCAATCACCCTAAATGACAAAATATAAGTGGTGATTATACAGCGATCGGTGAAATAGTATGAACACAGGAAGAGATGCAAATGGATTCAGAAATCTTTCAACTCACTGCAAAAGTTCATTGGCTTTCAGAGAAAAGGAACCCACTGCGGTGATAGCACCTGAAAACACAAAACACGTGTGGTTCTTGATAATGAAAGGCTGACTTTCTACTAATCGTGCAGGTTGTGGAAATGGTACCTTCTATAGCTGCTGAATCCAGACCAAGGGGCTCAAACTTTTGCTTCCACAGGGACATGCCTTTCACCTCGCTGAGGTGATACAGCAGAGCCTCAGAGCCACTGCAGTGAGCAAAAAGGAGGAGGAGAGAAAGGAGGAGAGAGTTAACATGAGAAACACTCAGGATGCAGGCAGCACTGAGGAGAGGTGAAAATCTGAAAATACCTCTGCAGGTGACTGATCACGAGCTTCTGGATGCTGGAGTAAGAGGACTCGATGGACTGGCCGAGCTTCTTCAGGCCCTGTGATGGAAATAAAAAATATAAACAACAAACAAATAGGATGTGATTTTCAGCTGTAGCACCACATGTGTCTGTAATACCACATCAGAGACTGAAGAGAATAAGAGTCATCAGAAGGAAATTATATCTGAAATCAGATAAATTCAAGTTTGAGTTCTACGAGAAGCATCTGCACCACCTCCAGCTCTCACCTTGACTGTCAGCTGATTCATGAGAAGAGCTTGTAGTTCTGGGCTACATGAGAGCAGAGAACAAATGGCATGCAAATTACAAATGTTACATGATTTAAAACACCGGCTTTTCACAAACAGAGCTAACCTCTTAAAAGCAGTTAAACCTATTTTCATAGCAGCTTTTGTTTCTCTGACTTCTCGTGTGACTCTAATGCCTTTATGCCCTTTATAAGCCCCTAATTTGAGTGTTTTCTTACACAGAGTGCAGCAGGCTTCAAATTCATCGTTTTCAACAGGGTTGAATTAAGCAGGAAATGTCAAAATATATAGTTAAGACATTGTAAGACATTTTAACTCTTAAATACATTTTATTGCATTTTTAAGGTCCTGCATAAACCCTGTACTATACAAACACTAACAGCAGAAATGGCTTTTTTCTCACCTTGACTGTCCCCACAGCAAAAGTTCCAGAAACTCATCTTGAACCTGAGTGCTTGTGTTCTTTTCCTGTTTAAAAAAAAAGCAGAAAAAGACATTTGTTAGCACTCTCTTCAATTAGCCAATTTGGACAACAACCTATGACTACTGACCTGAACAAACTTAGTGAGTCGAAGGTCCATCTGCATGAGGATGTCCTCCCAGGCCTCACACATACATGTAAGTGAGAGATGCAGGTACTGCAGCAGGGTGGAGATGTGGGTGAACTTGCGCGCCATCCTGGTGACTTCAGGCAGACAGTCGGATAACAACGCCGTGTCCAGCTGGACGTTAAATAAGGAAATAATAATGCAGGTTAGAGCTCAGATGAGGACATGAAGAAAAAAGAAAGCTTACAGACAATGAAGATTTTTTTTCAGGAATCTCACCTGGATGTAGCAGATCTCTGGGTTGTTGTCAGCGGACCTCACCTCTGTGATGACCGAGAGAGACTTGAGATCACTGGACAGACTCAGGCTGCGACACGTTCCTGATACCTAGAAAGCATAATTAAATCAAAAAGGAACAAGAGTTTAATCATATTTCATTGTAATGCACTTCAGATATGACTAAGTGAGATCTGATATTAGATTTTTTTGTTTTACAGATAAAATTAGCTGAAGTTTACACATACATATATTAGATATACAATATCTGAAGATTAAAATATATATGAATATATAAGAATATAATCTAAAGATGTAAAGAACAACTCTCATGAATGAATTACCCCTGTTAAAGTTGCAATCTTGTACATCCCATAGGCATAAAGCTCCACAAATCCATCATCTCCCCCAAGAACAAGTATATTCAGTCTGCACAGAAACAAAATTCACTGATTTAATACAAGATTACATTAAAAGTACTTATATACAATTGTTTTGTGTGTTGATTAAATGTTAGACTTAATTTACCTGACTTCTCCCAGGAGATTCATTATCTCATCAGACTTTTCCTCACTGTAACACAGACAAATAAATACTCTCAGCTTCTATTAAAAAAACAATCAAAACATACATACATAATTAATCCAGGGCTGATGAATTATTCATTAAAATACTGTCCCACCTGAAAATCTTTGATGTTGTGCTATAGCTGCAAAAATAAAAGTTTGGACAAATGTTTATTCAGTCAACCCAGGAGTTGCCTTCTTATAATCTGATGTGTAATTAATGCAGTTGTTACCTCTTGGGGAGTGTTGGTAATTTGGGAAGAAAAAGTTTAGACTCATCCTCTGAGTTGTAAAAGGAGCTGAGGGCACTGAAACACAGCAAAAACACCAACAGTTCACATTATTCTTAAAAGTTAAACATCCTTAATGTAAACTGGTCTGAACCCTGAGCCTCATGTGTACCTGTTCTCCTCCACCACCTCCATCCAGTGCATGCAGGTCACAGGGTTCTGCATTGGAAACACATGGAGGATCTCTGCTTTCTCAACACCACACAGGACCACCTGCTTGGTGTCTCCAAGGCTGAAGGCCAATACTGAGGATTGAACAGATGATGAAAAATATTATCACTTCATGATCCAATCAATAAGCAACCCAAAAAGTGGGAAAGTTGTACAGTTCTAGGTATTCCTTACTTTTGCCATCAGGTCTCCAGGCGAGTGCAGTGATCTCCTTTCCAGTATACTCACTAGGTGGTAAGCTCCAAACACGCTGGAAACTAGCCAAGCGATGTAGTAACAACTATGGACAAATGGAATTTGATTACAAACCCATAAAAAAAACAAGAAGACATGATTAAGTTTAAAAGAAAACTTTATTCTTTTACCTCTCCAGTTGTGTTGGCCAGAGCGATCAGATCCCGTTTAGGAGACCATGCCATACACAGAACAGGGTTAGGAAGTTGCTTCTCTCCCACTTGTCGGAAGGCAGGCATGTTGTTGGCTGGAAAATGTGAAAAGTTCTAATAAACACATAAATAACAGACAATAGCTCTCAGTCTGGACAACTACACTTTTAAGATTTTAAGAAATTCTCATTTATTTTTTTGCTTGTTTTGAAATGATTAGTGGCTTGATGAACATGTTGATCGACATTAAATTATTCAGAAACTATTTTGATAATAAATTAGTTGTTTGAAGAACTAAAACTGCAAACATTTACAGGTTTTCCTTGTTTTATATGACTGTAAATTGAATACCTTCTGCCTTTTGATATTTTTCAGACAAAATCATTAATATGTTTGAGAAAGATTAATTACAGACGAAAATAATTACTTATTTTAGTGAATGGATGTAATCATCTGAATATTGACTACGTGCAAAGCAGAAAAATGAAGCAATGTCAAATCAAAACATTGATTTAGACAGTTACTTTATAATGATAGGGGATACTATTTTGGATTACCTATAACTTGAGGTGTTTAATATAAGACAAAAAGTGTTATTAACGTAATATGATGGTCAACTAAATAACAGGCAGTCATGCACCCTTTCAGACGAATACTTGATATTATGATGAACAAAATCCCAGACGATATCTACTCTCACTTCATTGCTACCAGTCTGGTCACTCCCTGATGAACAAGAATAGCTGTGTACACCTTCACGCAGAAAAGTGCAGACATGCACCTAGCATGTAAATATAAACTTATGAATATATGTGTGCTAATCTCAACAAATCCCTACAATACAGTGCTAAAAAGCCAGACAAACTAACACTGCGGGTTAATGAGATGGACCCTCACTCACTTACTGTTATGAGTTGACAGATGAAGCCTCTGTACCAACGTTAGCAGGTCTGTTAGCGACCCGAGCAAGCTAATGTAGAGGAAAGCACACGGCTAATTTCTCCGTGCTGGACGTCACAGGAGGCAAAATAATAACTGCAACATAGCGTTGTGAAATTGTAAAGTGTCAAACCCACTCTGCTATGTCCTGCGAAATTCGTAATTTAAGTTTTCTTCATGATGTTTTCACAATTACGCGGACAGCGCCATGTTCTCCAGTCGCCCAATCATAATGGAGCAACGGCAGTCCCGAGAAGACAAACTTGTTGGGAGAAAACGCAATTCGTAAATGCATGAGTGCAGTTGAGCTGGTTAGAAATAGAAACAGTTTCTTAAGCACAAAACTACGCTGTTTAATAGTTATACTATTTTCTTGTTTGGAAGCGTTCAGCCTTGCAGCAATTTTTTTTCCAGTGGCCACTCGGTATTACAGTGAAGACACCTACAGTTATAAACATAGCCAATTATCATTCTTTGTATTGAAAATTTGTTGAATTGAAATGGCCAATCAAACTGACTTCAAATATATACGTTTGTCAGTAAAGTTTTTATGGAAATGTTTCAGTGTTAGTTTGACCACTGGGTTCTCTGTTTGGAAGTACAGAAACAATTTACACATGTTTCATGAGCATATCTCCAGATGAATAAGCTATCACTTAAAATTATTACAATATCCTCCTTAAACTTATGTAAGATTGTTTATAAATGATATTCAAAATATCACATATTAAAGCATCTAATGTTAACAACGTAACAGTGAGGGATACATAAAAGTTTTATAATAATATAATCTTGGATACAATGCATAATGAGTAGGCTTAATCATGACAAAATGTACATGAAGCTGTGATGATTGATGTGATGCCGCTAAGACTGGAGGCCTAATATTGGTGGATTTAGTGCTGATGAGAGGGTGCCGTGGGTAGACTTGACTGTAATTCTTACAATCACTTTGGACTCATAAGTCAAAATGTACGATCACTATTAAGAAACGTTCTGATGTTTTGTACATATCAGACCAGGGACAGTATGTATCATAAGACTAACAGTGGCGCCTGACTGTCTAAATCAAAAGAAACGCTTTAAACTAAGTGATGTGTCAGTCCTTGCTTTACACAAGGTCCTTAGAGTTTGTTCTCCAACAGTTTAGTCTTTGTAATACACGCACAAGACTAAAACATTATTTTGATGATACAGGAGTTAATACAGATCGAGTGAGCTCACTGACGAATCTGATAATATTAGAGATGATGGCTCCCACAACTCTTCACCATTTGGACACTAAAACCACAATTCACATGAGAACAAAAACACACACGAAGAAGCAGGTGCTGAAAAAAATGCTCTCCAGTGTGTCCTTGTTGTTCATGCTGTGAGTGTTTTCTCAATATGGACGACATATTAGGTGCCTATAACTACATATCAACATGTAAACACAAAAACTGATATACTCTCCTTGAACCTCCCCTCACAAATGACTGAAAAATAATCTTGAAAATCCCGCAGACATAAATGAAATGAAAGAAAATAAAAAGTTTTATTGAAAATTTGCTTTAAAAAATTAGAAAAATATAGATATAATACACGATGTCTGTCTGTCTGTGCTGTCTGTGACTTGTTCACGCACTCACGCGCGTGCGTCACTGATTGGAACGTGGCCTAACCGAGGGTATATAAGGACAACTCATCAACTGGAACTTTCCCTTTGCACCTAAACTTGACTCGAGTTGACCTGTTGCAAATCAAAGCTGTAAAAAAGCGAACTTTTGGAGGATTGCATTGCTGAAAGAAACAACTGGAAACCGGATCCTGCTGAAGAACCAAACCACCGGAGAAACTCAATACTGAGGAAAAACCTGAAACTTGGACATGGCCTTGAGAAGACCTGAGGGATACCTGCCATGGAGAGCCCCCATCGAGGTGGACGGCGACGGCACAGGTAAGACAACTTTTGCTTTTATTATTTGTTTCTAAAATTAGTAGATTCATAGCCTCCCTCACAAGTATTAATTAGTATTTAAGATGCCAGTTTTTGAATTCACACCAGGTCGTTAGGTCTGTTTGGAAAATCCAGATTTGGTGAAAACAGACACTTAATCGATTACGATTTCTCCGTTTATAATTATTATTTGATGGACATAATTTCTCAAACATGGAGGGAAATGTGTAGAATTCATTAACAATTTGTGCGTACTGATTTTAAAAACGTTGATATTTTGGTCTGAGGGTAATCAAATTAACAACAAAAATGTTACATCGAAATTGTTTGGAAAAAGATCAAATTTCATATGATGCCAAAAATAAACTTGTCTTGTGCGCCATGGAGACGATGGAACGTTTAGCTCCGAACGTCAGAACGTCAGAACGTACAGTTGTAAACACACCAGGACCTTGTTTTGATTCTTGGAACTTGACTTATTAAATCCGGAGCCGATACAGACTTACCTTGTACTTTTATGTTCAAAGTTCGTTAGGTTTAAATGAACTTATTCCCAGTTTTTCTTCGGAATGTTCCAAAATATCAATTTTAAATAAAAATTTAGATTTAGATTTAGATGTATGCTTTTGCATCCTCTTCCGCCTGAACTGTTGCGTTCAGTCATCACAGAGTTTGTGACTGACATGTTGGTAGCCTACTTTTATAACACTGAAAAGCGGTAGTTTTTTTTATTTAGATGAAAGCATGTCTTGTGCATCACTGCATGTGCAACTGTTCTCTGCGCGCGGGACGCTACGGTCTCCTACACGTCCCGTGATTTACAGTTCATGCACGTGGAGACTACAAACTGCTGTCTTTTTTTTTCTGCACAGAATTACAACGGTTTTAAGAATATTTTCGAGTAACGCTGTTGTCGGCTGCACATGGATTTATCAGTGTACCCGTGGTTCACTCTGCGTAATGACGCATGTGCAATGTGTATTAAATTAACTGATGCTACTTATCCATTAAAAGTTTTGTCCACTTAAACACACAAGTCATTACAGTGCTCTGTTAGAGAAATGTCATTACCCTGTGCGTGCACACAACAACAAGTGGGATCACCTCTTGGCTGTTTATGGCTTTGTAACACACGTGGAACAGTCACAGTTAACACCACGTTCTGTCATACATTTAAACTTTAAACAGTTTTTTATAACTTTATCTTCGCTTAGTTAGTCCTAAATATTTAATGATATGAGAAATACTATGATTTTGAAATCAGGGTTTTCAGGTGCCTTAACCTATTCCTCTAAGGTGACATGGACTACATCATCGAACGTCCTGCAGTAGATGGCCTCCCTGAAGTTATCAGGATTCTGGACGACGAGGACAACAACCGCCCAGACGTGTCATCTGAGGAGGAAGATGTGTTCGACAGTGACGAGGAGGATGGAGAGGTCTGGACTGACGAAGAGGACTGGTCAGAAGAGGACAGTCCCGATTCAGGATACAGCACCGTCACTGATGATGAGGACGACCCTGACGATGACGACAGATCTCCCTCGCCTCTCCCGCTCCCACCAGCAAACTTTTGGCAGGAGTGGCGTCGCCAGTGTCGACCTTTTTCAGCTGCCGCTCCTCTCGCTCCTCGTATTCCGGACGCTGCTCCCGTTTGTGCTCCAGCTGCTGCTCCCTCAACCTCAGGCCTCAGCACCTCAACGAAGAGGATCAGGGAAGAGAGCGACACAGACCAGGTAGGTATGAAGAGACCGAGGAGGGATGGTGAGGACAACCCTGAGGAGCCAACGCCTTCAACATCAGGATTCAGCTTCTCTACCAACAGGACCAGAGAAGAGGACCACAGGGATTCGGCTCCTTCAACCTCAGGACTCCTCCGTCATTTCACTCCTTTGGGATTCCCGGGAATCCAGCTCCTTTATGTGCCAAATGATGACAGCGACTCAGATTAGACTGTGAAGACTTGTATCACTTGGCGTGGCTGGATCATCTCTTTGGGAACTTGAAGGCTTACCTTTGCGTCTGGCTGGGTAATGCCCCACGCAGCCTTTGGCGAGGCTGTCAAAGCCCTCGGTTGTGTCTTGCACCAGGGCCTATTTGTACATATCTGGTAGATAGATTCTCACATTGTAATCTTTAGGGCTGGGAAAGCCTCAGGTAAGAGTAATAGATAAGACACCTAAATGCATTTATACAGCACTTTCATTCAAAGCACTTTAAAATGTGCCTTCCATTCACACACACTCACACACCAGTAGCAACAAGTTACCATGCGAGGCACTGGCCTAAACATTGGGAGCAATTTTGGGTCCAGTGCCTTGCCCGAGCAAACTTCAACATGTGGACAGGAGGAGCAACAAACCCACCCTGGCTCTACTTGTCAATCTAACCTGAGAGTCTCTGAATGCCTTTGGACTCTGACCCTGCAAAAAATCCACATAGGCTCAAGGAGAAATTGCCACAGCAGAGCCTTTTTTCAGCAAGAGAACAGTGCGAAGCACTGCTACCTGAAATACTTCAACAGTATTAGTGGAGTTGTTGTGGAAAGAGGAACCAAAGATCAAAAAACCAACAAGACAAAAAAACAAAAACAAAAAACAAACAAACAGAAAAACAAAACTAACACTGCAGGTAATGTATACTCATGACACAATGTCTGAGAAAAGGTAAGTATGAATGTCTGATCTGCAAAGAAAATGACCTGTTATAGCCTTTTATATAAAGACATAGAAACAGTGTAAACTAGTTTACATACAATATAACTTATTATGTAACGTAATGTATTTTAACTAAGCTATAGATGCCCATACAGGTAAGTTGACAGTTATTATTAGTTGTTAATAACATTAACAAAGTTGTCTGTAAATTTTAATTTCACTTATTCAACAGCTCAGAAATGATTTACTCACTCACTCTGTTGTATGTATTTTTTCTTTAGAAGGTGTAGATGATTTACCAGACAAAGGTAAGTCAGTGCTTAATGGCACGTTTAACAAATGTAAGTCTTCATGTTACTTGTTAAGACATCAGTAGTGTTACTGCTATTTCTTAATATTCTGTCATTGGATTACACCTCTGACTGAGCAAAGCTGTTGTATCATGAGTGAACCAACTTTTTTTTTTCTCATTGTGCCTGGATTTCCTTGATGACAGAGAAGGAGTGTTTGCTCCAGACCAGATGAGAAGGATGGATGACCACAGGACAAACTGGAGAGTGGTGGTGCCTGTTTTTCACTGAGCCAAGTAAGTAACCTCTGACTAAGAACACAACAGCACCACTAGTTACAGAAAGTCATGATAAGCTAAAGTTAACATTACATTCTTTATGTGGATTACATTTATTATGGGAACCTGTTTGATTATTCAAAATGACATCATTAGGGACACATTCAACAAGATAGTGACCAACAATGCAAAGGTAGAATAATGTCCAAACTGACTCATTACTTGTTTTGACTGACGGGCAGAGTTCCTCCGAGATGGAAACCCAGTGTGAAGACTGGTGAGTAGCCTCCTGCCTCAGCCCGACACCACCCTCTTCAGTTACAATAAGATGATGGGACCCGTCCCAGCCCGACCTGCTGAGAGAGTTTTATCATGTGCTTCTTCTGTGCCGGTGGAGTTGGGCTCCTCACACACCACAGGCCACCACCTGCTCAGGAATCAAGACAGACAAGGAAGGGGCCTCAGGTTCAGTCAGGTATTGTAACCAGTATGTAGTATTATGCATTGTTACAGTCAATACAGGTATGTTACTGTAGTGGTATAATACTTACTGTCTCATACAATAAGCATCATATATGAAACAAAGTAATATTTCAATATAAT